>CM066312.1:45732588-45898957 GCA_033807775.1 Saussurea involucrata | reverse complement strand
GATGCATTTTTAATAAAATGATTTCGTATTATTTATACATGTTGTTTTATGGAGTGAATTCACTAGACCTTCTGGTCTAACCCTCGCTTTTCCAAAAACTAAACCATTTTCAGGTAAGCGACCTTCGAGTTCTTCTAAGTAGGATCGAGAGGTAGCAAGGAGGTGATGGAGCGTGTGAGGCTCCCAGTTTTGCTTTGAAGAATATAGATAGTGCTCGGCTGTGAGCTTAGAGACTTCCGCTAGCAAGTTTTGTATAGTATAGTTCACTGATGATGTTAAAGACAAGCTATTTATGTAACTTGGATGTTTAACTTATGATTTAATGCATGCTATGTTTTGGGGACGTTACAACATGTTATGAATTTGGGACGTTACAGTCTTAGACAACAAAGGCTAATTGCCTATGTTGCTTAAGATAAGCTTAGGCAACAAAGACTAATATATGTTGCCTAAGTTTTCTCTTAGGCAAAGTGTGGTTCTATGTTGCCTAAGTGTCACCTTAGGCAACATATAAATGATTATATGTTGGTAAATAATTACATTATTTTTTTTAAAAAAATATTAAGAAAACCGTCGGTAATCTGTCGCTAATTACCGATGGATTACCGACAGATTTCCGACGGCCACTTTAATATTTTAATTTTTATTTATTTTTATTAAGTATTCCGCCTGTAATTCGTAGGTAAATAATTACATTATTTTTAAAAAAAATATATTAAATAAACCGTCGGTGTATATATGTATGAATGTTTGTATGTATATACATGTATGTGTGTATGTCTATGTTGATGATAGTATATGTGTGTATGTATATGTATATGATAGTATATGTACACGTATGTATATACACTACACCAAATGTTGCTTAAGATAAGCTTAGGCAACAAAGACTAATATATGTTGCCTAAGTTTTCTCTTAGGCAAAGTGTGGTTCTATGTTGCCTAAGTGTCACCTTAGGCAACATATAAATGATTATATGTTGGTAAATAATTACATTATTTTTTAAAAAAATATATTAAGAAAACCGTCGGTAATCCGTCGCTAATTACCGACGGATTACAGACGGCCACTTTAATATTTTATTATTTATTTATTTTTACTAAATATTCCGTCGGTAATCCGTCGGTAAATAATTATATTGTTTTTCAAAAAACAAATTAAGAAAACCGTCGGTAATCCGTCGCTAATTACCGACGGATTACCGACGGCCACTTTAATATTATAATTTTAATTAAATATTCCGTCGGTAATCCGTCGGTAAATAATTACATTATTTTTTTTTAAAAATACTAAGAAAACCGTCGGTAATCCGTCGCTAGTTACCGACGGATTACCGACGGCCACTTTAATATTTTAATATTTATTTATTTTTATTAAATATTCCGTCGGTAATCCGTCGATAAATAATTACATTATTTTTTTAAAAAATATATTAAATAAACCGTCGGTGTGTATATGTATGAATGTTTGTATGTATATACATGTATGTGTGTATGTCTATGTTGATGATAGTATATGTGTGTATGTATATGTATATGATAGTATACGTACACGTATGTATATACACTACACCAAATGTTGTCTTAGACAACAAAGGCTAATTGCCTATGTTACTTAAGATAAGCTTAGGCGACAAAGACTAATATATGTTGCCTAAGTTTTCTCTTAGGCAAATTGTGGTTCTATGTTGCCTAAGTGTCACCTTAGGCAACATATAAATGATTATATGTTGGTAAATAATTACATTATTTTTTAAAAAAAATATTAAGAAAATCGTCGGTAATCCGTCGCTTATTACCGACGGATTACCGACAGATTTTCGACGGCCACTTTAAAATTTTATTTTTTATTTATTTTTATTACATATTCCGTCTGTAATCCGTAGGTAAATAATTACATTATTTTTTTAAAAAAATATATTAAATAAACCGTCGGTGTATATATGTATGAATGTTTGTATGTATATACATGTATGTGTGTATGTATATGTATATGATAGTATATGTACACGTATGTATATACACAACACCAAATGTTGTCTTAGACAACAAAGGCTAATTGCCTATGTTGCTTAAGATAAGGTTGGGCAACAAAGACTAATATATGTTGCCTAAGTTTTCTCTTAGGCAAAGTGTGGTTCTATGTTGCCTAAGTGTGCAACATATAAAGGATTATATGTTGGTAAATAATTACATTATTTTTAAAAAAAAATATTAAGAAAGCCGTCGGTTATCCGTCGCTAGTTACCGACGGATTACTGAGGGCCACTTTAATATTTTAATATTTATTTATTTTTATTAAATATTCCGTCTGTAATCCGTCGGTAAATAATTATATTGTTTTTCAAAAAACAATATAAAGAAAACCGTCGGTAATCCGTCGCTAATTACCGACGGATTACCGACGGCCACTTTAATATTATAATTTTTATTAAATATTCCGTCGGTAGATAATTACATTATTTTTTTTAAAAAATATTAAGAAAACCATCGGTAATCCGTCGCTAATTACCGACGGATTACCGACGGCCACTTTAATATTTTAATTTTAATTTATTATTATTAAATATTACGTCGGTAATCTGTCGGTAAATAATTACATTATTTATTTTAAAAAAATATATTACATAAACCGTCGGTGTATATATGTATGAATGTTTGTATGTATATACATGTATGTGTGTATGTCTATGTTGATGATAGTATATGTGTGTATGTATACGTATATGACAGTATATGTACACGTATGTATATACACTACACCAAATGTTGTTTTAGACAACAAAGGCTAATTGGCTATGTTGCTTAAGATAAGCTTAGGCAACAAAGACTAATATATGTTGCCTAAGTTTTCTCTTAGGCAAAGTGTGGTTCTATGTTGCCTAAATGTCACCTTAGGCAACATATAAATGATTATATGTTGGTAAACAATTACATTAGTTTTTTTAAAAAAAATATTAAGAAAACCGTCGGTACCGACAGATTTCCGACGGCCACTTTACTATTTTAATTTTTATTTATTTTCATTAAATATTCCGTCGGTAATCCGTCGGTAAATAATTACATAATTTTTTTAAAAAATATATTAAATAAACCGTCGGTGTACATATGTATGAATGTTTGTATGTATATACATGTATGTGTGTATGTCTATGTTGATGATAGTATATGTGTGTATGTATATGTATATGATAGTATATGTACACGTATGTATATACACTACACCAAATGTTGTCTTAGACAACAAAGGCTAGTTGCCTATGTTGCTTAAGATAAGCTTAGGCAACAAAGACTAATATATGTTGCCTAAGTTTTCTCTTAGGCAAAGTGTGGTTCTATGTTGCCTAAGTGTCACCTTAGGCAACATATAAATGATTATATGTTGGTAAATAATTACATTATTTTTTTTAAAAAAATATTAAGAAAACCGTCGGTAATCCGTCGCTAATTACCGACGGATTACCGACAGATTTCCGACAGCCACTTTAATATTTTAATTTTTATTTATTTTTATAACATATTCCGTCTGTAATCCGTAGGTAAATAATTACATTATTTTTTTTAAAAAATATATTAAATAAACCGTCGGTGTATATATGTATGAATGTTTGTATGTATATACATGTATGTGTGTATGTCTAGGTTGATGATAGTATATGTGTTTATGTATATGTATATGATAGTATATGTACACGTATGTATATACACTACACCAAATGTTGTCTTAGACAACAAAGGCTAATTGCCTATGTTGCTTAAGATAAGGTTGGGCAACAAAGACTAATATATGTTGCCTAAGTTTTCTCTTAGGCCAAGTGTGGTTCTATGTTGCCTAAGTGTCACCTTCGGCAACATATAAATGATTATATGTTGGTAAATAATTACATTATTTTTTTTAAAAAAATATTAAGAAAACCGTCGGTAATCCGTCGCTAATTACCGACGGATTACTGATGGCCACTTTAATATTTTATTATTTATTTTTTTTATTAAATATTACGTCGGTAATCCGTCGGTAAATAATTACATTGTTTTTCAAAAAAAAAATTAAGAAAACCGTCGGTAATCCGTCGCTAATTACCGACGGCCACTTTAATATTTTAATTTTAATTTATTATTATTAAATATTACGTCGGTAATCTGTCGGTAAATAATTACATTATTTGTTTTCAAAAAATATATTAAATAAACCGTCGGTGTATATATGTATGAATGTTTGTATGTATATACATGTATGTGTGTATGTCTATGTTGATGATAGTATATGTGTGTATGTATACATATATGATAGTATTTGTACACGTATGTATATACACTACACCAAATGTTGTCTTAGACAACAAAGGCTAATTGCCTATGTTGCTTAAAATAAGCTTAGGCAACAAAGACTAATATATGTTGCCTAAGTTTTCTCTTAGGCAAAGTGTGGTTCTATGTTGCCTAAATGTCACCTTAGGAAACATATAAATGATTATATGTTGGTAAACAATTACATTATTTTTTTTAAAAACATATTAAGAAAACCGTCGTTAATCCGTCGCTAATTACCGACAGATTTCCGATGGCCACTTTAATATTTTAATTTTTATTTATTATTATTAAATATTACGTCGGTAATCTGTCGGTAAATAATTACATTATTTGTTTTAAAAAAATATATTAAATAAACCGTCGGTGTATATATGTATGAATGTTTGTATGTATATACATGTATGCGTGTATGTCTATGTTGATGATAGTATATGTGTGTATGTGTATGTATATGTATATGTATAGGATAGTATATGTACACGTATGTATATACACTACACCAAATGTTGTCTTAAACAACAAACGCTAATTGCCTATATTGCTTAAGATAAGCTTAGGCAACAAAGACTAATATATGTTGCCTAAGTTTTCTCTTAGGCAAAGTGTGGTTCTATGTTGCCTAAGTGTCACCATAGGCAACATATAAATGATTATATGTCGATAATAATTACATTAATTTTTTAAAAAAATATATTAAATAAACCGTCGGTGTATGTGTATGAATGTTTGTATGTATATACATGTATGTGTGTATGTCTATGTTGATGATAGTATATGTGTGTATGTATATGTATATGATTGTATATGTACACGTATGTATATATACACTACACCAAATGTTGTCTTAGACAACAAAGGCTAATTGCCTATGTTGCTTAAGATAAGCTTTGGCAACAAAGACTAATATTTGTTGCCTAAGTTTTCTCTTAGGAAAAGTGTGGTTCTATGTTGCCTAAATGTCACCTAAGGCAACATATAAATGATTATATGTTGGTAAATAATTACATTATTTTTTTAAAAAAAAATATTAAGAAAACCGTCGGTAATCCGTCGCTAATTACCGACGGATTACCGACAGATTTCAGACGGCCACTTTAATATTTTTATTTTTATTTATTTTTATTAAATATTCCGTCGGTAATCCGTCGGTAAATAATTACATTATTTTTTTAAAAAATATATTAAATAAACCGTCGGTGTATATAAGTATGAATGTTTGTATGTATATACATGTATGTGTGTATGTCTATGTTGATGATAGTATATGTGTGTATGTATATGTATATGATAATATATGTACACGTATGTATATACACTACACCAAATGTTGTCTTAGAAAACAAAGGCTAATTGCCTATGTTGCTTAAGATAAGCTTAGGCAACAAAGACAAATATATGTTGCCTAAGTTTTCTCTTATGAAAAGTGTGGTTCTATGTTGCCTAAGTGTCACCTTAGGCAACATATAAATGATTATATGTTGGTAAATAATTACATTATTTTTAAAAAAAAAATTAAGAAAACCGTCGGTAATCCGTCGCTAATTACCGACGGATTACCGACAGATTTCCGACGGCCACTTTAATATTTTAATTTTTATTTATTTTTATTAAATATTCCGTCTGTAATCCGTAGGTAAATAATTACATAATTTTTTAAAAAAATATATTAAATAAACCGTCGGTGTATATATGTATGAATGTTTATATGTATATACATGTATGTGCGTATGTCTATGTTGATGATAGTATATGTGTGTATGTATATGTATATGATAGTATATGTACACGTATGTATATACACTACACCAAATGTTGTCTTAGACAACAAAGGCTAATTGCCTATGTTGCTTAAGATAACGTTGGGCAACAAAGACTAATATATGTTGCCTAAGTTTTCTCTTAGGCAAAGTGTGGTTCTATGTTGCCTAAGTGTCACCTTAGGCAACATATAAATGATTATATGTTGGTAAATAATTACATTATTTTTTTAAAAAAAATATTAAGAAAACCGTCGGTAATCCGTCGCTAATTACCGACGGATTACTGACGGCCACTTTAATACTTTAATATTTATTTATTTTTATTAAATATTCCGTCGGTAATCGGTCGGTAAATAATTACATTGTTTTTCAAAAAAACATATTAAGAAAACAATCGGTAATCCGTCGCTAATTACCGACAGATTTCCGACGGCCACTTTAATATTTTAATTTTTATTTATTTTTATTAAATATTCCGTCTGTAATCCGTAGGTAAATAATTACATAATTTTTAAAAAATATATATTAAATAAACCGTCGGTGTATATATGTATGAATGTTTGTATGTATATACATGTATGTGTGTATGTCTAAGTTGATGATAGTATATGTGTGTATGTATATCTATATGATAGTATATGTACACGTATGTATATACACTACACCAAATGTTGTCTTGGACAACAAAGGCTAATTGCTTATGTTGCTTAAGATAAGCTTAGGCAACAAAGACTAATATATGTTGCCTAAGTTTTCTCTTAGGCAAAGTGTGGTTCTATGTTGCCTAAGTGTCACCTTAGGCAACAAATAAATGATTATATGTTGGTAAATAATTACATTATTTTTTTTAAAAAAATATTAAGAAAACCGTCGGTAATCCGTCGCTAATTACCGACGGATTACCGACAGATTTCCGACGGCCACTTTAATATTTTAATATTTATTTATTTTTATTAAATATTCCGTCTGTAATCCGTAGGTAAATAATTACATAATTTTTTAAAAAATATATTAAATAAACCGTCGGTGTATATATGTATGAATGTTTGTATGTATATACATGTATGTGTGTATGTCTATGTTGATGATAGTATATGTGTGTATGTATATGTATATGTATATGATAGTATATGTACACGTATGTATATACACTACACCAAATGTTGTCTTTGACAACAAAGGCTAATTGCCTATGTTGCTTAAGATAAGGTTGGGCAACAAAGACTAATATATGTTGCCTAAGTTTTCTCTTAGGCAAAGTGTGGTTCTATGTTGCCTAAGTGTCACCTTAGGCAACATATAAAGGATTATATGTTGGTAAATAATTACATTATTTTTTTAAAAAAAATATTAAGAAAACCGTCGATAATCCATCGCTAGTTACCGACGGATTACTGACGGCCACTTTAATATTTTAATATTTATTTATTTTTATTAAATTTTCCGTCGGTAATCCGTCGGTAAATAATTACATTGTTTTTCAAAAAACAATATAAAGAAAACCGTCGGTAATCCGTCGCTAATTACCGACGGATTACCGACGGCCAGTTTAATATTATAATTTTTATTAAATATTCCGTCGGTAGAAAATTACATTATTTTTTTTTTAAAATATTAAGAAAACCGTCGGTAATCCGTCGCTAATTACCGACGGATTACCGACGGCCACTTTAATATTTTAATTTTAATTTATTATTATTAAATACTACGTCGGTAATCTGTCGGTAAATAATTACATTATTTGTTTTAAAAAAATATATTACATAAACCGTCGGTGTATATATGTATGAATGTTTGTATGTATATACATGTATGTGTGTATGTCTATGTTGATGATAGTATATGTGTGTATGTATACGTCTATGATAGTATATGTACACGTATGTATATACACTACACCAAATGTTGTCTTAGACAACAAAGGCTAATTGCCTATGTTGCTTAAGATAAGCTTATGCAACAAAGACTAATATATGTTGCCTAAGTTTTCTCTTAGGCAAAGTGTGGTTCTATGTTGCCTAAGTGTCACCTTAGGCAACATATAAATGATTATATGTTGGTAAATAATTACATTATTTTTTTAAAAAAGAAATATTAAGAAAACCGTCGGTAATCCGTCGCTAATTACCGACGGATTACCGACAGATTTTCGACGGCCACTTTAATATTTTAATTTTTATTTATTTTTATTAAATATTCCGTCTGTAATCCGTAGATAAATAATTACATTATTTTTAAAAAAAATATATTAAATAAACCGTCGGTGTATATATGTATGAATGTTTGTATGTATATACATGTATGTGTGTATGTCTATGTTGATGATAGTATATGTGTGTATGTATATGTATATGTATATGATAGTATATGTACATGTATGTATATACACTACACCAAATGTTGTCTTAGACAACAAAGGCTAATTGCCTATGTTGCTTAAGATAAGGTTGGGCAACAAAGACTAATATATGTTTCCTATGTTTTCTCTTAGGCAAAGTGTGGTTCTATGTTTCCTAAGTGTCACCTTAGGCAACATATAAATGATTATATGTTGGTAAATAATTACATTTTTTTTAAAAAAATAATATTAAGAAAACCGTCGGTAATCCGTCGCTAATTACCGACGGATTACCGACGGCCACTTTAATATTTTAATATTTATTTATTTTTATTAAATATTCCGTCGGTAATCCGTCGGTAAATAATTACATTGTTTTTTTTTAAAATATATTAAATAAACCGTCGTTGTATATATGTATGAATGTTTGTATGTATATACATGTATGTGTGTATGTCTATGTTGATGATAGTATATGTGTGTATGTATATGTATATGATATGTAATAACCCAAATTAAATAAAATGCTTTAATTGAAAGTTAGGGACTATAAAGGTTTATTGTTAAAACCCAAGGGGTTGAAAAAGGAAAATGGGAAGACAATTCCCTTCTTAATGCACCACATTCAGTATTAGAATAGGAAAAGCATCTTTTATTTTCATTTTAGGGTTAGTACAAATGGTGGTGGCTGCATACCGTGAAAGGCAAAAAGAAAAGAAAGAAAGAAGAAAGTGTGTGTGCATGTGTCTTGTGTGGGTGTGCAGCCGGCAGAGAGAGAGAGAGACCGTGAGAGAGAAAGAGAGAGAGCTTCGTGAGAGAGAGAGGTTGCGGGAGAGAGAGAGTAGCAAGAAAGGGGGAGAGCTGCGTGAGAGAGAAAGAGAGAGGGAGAGAGAGCAGCGTGAGAGAGACGAAGGTGGTGGCCGGCGGCGGCCGGCGGTGGCCGGCAGTGGAGGTCGCCGGAGTTCTAGGCAGCAGATTCCGTTTCGTTTCGTGAGGTTTTATTCGGGTAAGAAACCATTCCCTTACGTATTCTATTGCAAGTAACGTTAAATGTGTAGGTTGAGAAATCAATTGGACATTAATAGAGTTTTGATTCTTATTCTTATTGTCAAAATTAAATCAAATGTTTATGTGGGTTCGTGATAAGGGTAGTATTGGATTATAACTAAAAAAAAAATTAGTATGTCGCCATGGTTTAATTAGATGTTTTTATTAATTAATTTTAGATATGAAATTGAAGGTTTGAGGTTGGGTTTAAATGGTTGCTTTTGTTGGTAGATTAAAGTTTATGTTCAAAACAGTTGACTTTTTACAAAAAGTCAATCTGTTTTGGTTAATTTTAAAATTGAGTCGTTTTGTGCAAAATTAAGGATTTAAATGTTATGGGTATAGTCATGAAATGTATGTGAAGGTGTTGCAATGATCAAATCAGTATTTCTTATGGGTGTAACAGATTTGCAAAGTTAAGAAATGTTTAAGTTTGGTTCATGGGCCGAGAAAGGTTAATGAAGTTATTGGACTCCTCATTCAATTAAAGTGTTGGGCCGAATAGAGTGTTGGGCCGAAGGAATTATTAAGTCCTTTTGGGCTTAGTTATTTATTAAAGTCTAAAATTATATAATAAGGGTGAGATAGGCTAATTATTAATTTGGGCCATATTATTATTAACGCGATCCGGTTTTATTATTTAGAATCAAGTGTTATAATTTTATGTTGAGGACCTAGAGTCGGGTAAATTAATGGATCCGGTATAGTATGTCAATCGGATGGGTAAGCAAAGACCACTAACTATGATTTTTGGACTAAAAGTGTAGTCCACCAACTTAGATAAGTGTAAGAACAGGATCTTATCTTACAATCAATATAGAAAGCAGTAATTGAGAAGTTGTATGATCAAGCCCAATTGTATTCAATGATGAACAGAATTACAGATCTAAGAGAGAGAGAATCTCAAAGATTACAGAGAATGAATACAAAGTTATACGGGAAAAATCAATCAGTTAGCAACACAGAGCTAACTACTATTTATACTGCAACGGACATCTTAAAGCTACAGTACAAATAAGAAAGACTAATAAGAACATAACACGTGTCCTAATTAGTTTATAAAATACTAAGTAAAGTATCTCGTCATAAGTTCTGAACAGGTAGTTCAGAACTTCTGAACATTCTTCTGATAAAGCTTCTCAGATCTTCTGACTCCTTAACTCAGACATCTGACTTCTCTTTCCACTGATCAATACTTCTGAGCTTTCACAGTCAGACCTCTGACTTCTCTACTCAGAACATCTGAGTCTTCTTATCAGATCTTCAATACTTGGTTTATTGACAAAACTTCAGATCTAACAATCTCCCCCTTTTTGTCAAATAACCTTAAACTTTGCATCATCCAGTTCTTTCAGAGCAGGAACAATCTTCTGAAGTAGCACATTTCTCAGATTAAGCCTTTTATCGATTTTGTCAATGATTTCTTGAATAATCTCAACTTGCTGATTGATTGCTTCTTGAGTCATGTTTGCTTCCTTCACTTTCAGCATCTTTTTCTCCAAATTATGCTTTATGATTCTTAAAGTTCCAGAACAGTATTTTGCGGTTTCCTTTGCTCTGAAGAAAATCTTTCCACTTTTGTTTTTCAAAAATACTCCCAAATCTGGATATTTGTGAACACTTCCAGTCTTTAACTTCTTTTTCTTTTCATGATCTGTGTTGGGATTTGCCAGATAAACACATGACTTTTGTAGGTACAAAGCTATTTGAAAATCTGTATAGCAGTGCCACCTTAAGATGTAGAACATGGCCTCAATTACCACACTTCTGGCCTTCCTTTCATTTCTGTCTTTGCTCGACTCTTTGAAGCATAGAAAGCTGTGTAATCTGTAGAAGTCAACTACTGATAGTTTCTCAAAATCTGCATCAGTAAAGTAATAAACCTTGCCATCTTCTCTCAGAACTTCAAAAGATAAGTACTCCATCTTTCTGAATTTCTTAACCCTCAATTCTCTGATTCCAGTGATTAAAAAATCTGAGTAAACAGCTTGCTTTGTTTTGCCAAGACATCTTAATTTTTCAGCCAACCAGATCTGAGTCTCCTTAGGTCTATCATAATACACATCCAAGAATTGTACCTCTTTTGGTTTGAAGAACTCAGGTAAATCAAATTCAAGAAAGTATCCATTTAGATCAATGGATATTTCATCTTCTTTTGGTTCAGACTGTTCAGCTTGATCAAAACTAGTTATCTGCACATTCTGAGATATTGTGTTCTGCATTTCTTCAACTTCATCTGACAAAATTCCATTCACTTCATACTCAGCACGAAACACAAAATCATTATGTAGAATCTTTTTGGGATTCACCTCAGATAGCAACCATTCACTACTACTTCTGATTTTTCTTCTAAGATCCAACCTCCTCTTCACACAGTTTATACATCTCTTCTTCAAACTCTCTTTTTCAGCTTCCATACTTTCTTCCATTTTAATCCACAACCAATTCAGAGTTGCATCACTGTACTTTACCAACTCTTTTATTCTGAACAATTCAAGTCTTTCGTGAACTATATATGCGAACCCTTCTGTCTCCATTCCTTCATTCACAAATCCCTTCACATGCAAATCAACTTCTGTTTTCTTTGTGGGAGAACTCAGATTACACTTTTCTTTTCTTTCTTCAATAGCCAATTGGAAGTCATAAAAGTATATATTTCTGACATAAATACCCAGAAGTCTTCTGCACTCAATTTCTATCAAGGCTTCTTCAGTGCTAGCAAAGAACTTGACTAGAAAGATCTGATCATCAAGAGTCAATCTGTGAAAATCAAAGGTAGACATGGAAACCTTTGTATTTCTTTCTTTCAGTACTTCCATTCTAACAAACATTAAACCATTGAGTTCATCTTGTTGAAACATCAGAACTTTCTCAATTCTTTTCTGAATATGCAGTTTTGAGTCTGGAACTCTGAACCTGTTAGAAGCTTCTGAGTAAATCATCTGAGCTCTGTCATCCATAAAACCATCAATGTTACTTTCCAAAGGCTCATACTCTCCTTCTGTGTAGTAGAGATTATCATATATTTCCTCAGGAAAAATATCATCATGAAATTGTCTGGCTAATGGTACATCACTTAGCTCTAGAATGAAGTCACACACAGGTTCTTCTAGTCTTTGCAATTTAATCTTTGGGATCTCAATCGGTTTTCTGAATACATACTCAGAAGGCATAAAGAAGTCTTTCACTTTCACATACTCTTCTTCTGTATTTAACTCATCACAAAAGTTAAATCTAAATTCATCTTCAAAATCCTGAGTATAATTCACAGTTCTGTCTTCTTCTCCCATTAGATCAATAGGTCTTATCATTTTTATTCCTTGCTGAACTTTTTCAACATTCGAAGCTCTGACTAAACTATTATGCATCCTTCTGATCAACTCTTCTCTTAACCTCCTTTCTTTTAATTCAGAATCTGTCATAATTTCTTTGTTATACACCACAATATCTGTACACATGTTGACCACTTCACTTTCAACTGTCTTTTCTGATCTCAATGCAGATTCCTCAATAGCTTCAGTTTCATCTGAGTTTCTTTCCATTTCTATGTCTAAGTTCAATTCCTCTGTTTTATCTGACTCACCACCATCTGTACTTTCCAACTCCATTTCCTCTGTATATGAGCTATCAATCTGAACTATCTGAGTTATTGCCTTTAAATTTTCCTGTATCTGATCTTCTGAACTTTTTGTACTAGCTAATTGCATATCTGCCATCTCAAAATCTTCTATGCCAATATCATCATCAGAACTTAACCATTGCCTTTTCTCCCCCTTTTGATGATCATGAGGCTCATTATCATCAAACTTTCTTTTCAAGTTCTGATTAAAAGCAACTCCAGGTTCAGCTTCTGCAATAGGAACAGGATCAAGAGGCTTTGAAGTAGAAGCCAAAGATACACTCAGTGCTTTCAGTATAGATTCCTGCATACCTTGCATCTGTTTTAACATATCTTTTTGAAAACCAGACATTATATCCACGATCTCCTTTTTGTGAGAATCCAAGGATTTCTTTACATCATCTACTTTGGTTTCAACAGAAATCAACTTTTTCTCCAACACAACTTTCAACTCTGACATCTCATCATTCAAATCCTCCACCCTCTTCTCCAAATTTTCTACTTTTTCCTTGTTTTGTTTCTGAATCTTTTCAAATTCAGAAGTTTCTAACAGTGAACCTGAACCAACAGATGGTCCAGTTTTCATGTGCCCAGAGGGCTCATGGCATGTAGATAACACACAGTCATCTTGTACAACAAATGCACGTTTGAATGAGGCTTTTGTAATGTTCACCTCACCAGGACTTCCATCCAATCCTCGACACCCAACATTAGGTATGTCTATGAATGTTGTTTCAGGAATACGAAATTCCTGATTTGTGCAAGTGTCAAAAGGAATTTCAGGCTCAATATGAATAGGACTGTGATATTCAGACTCAATGTGTTGAAAAATAAATTGGGATTTATCACCTCCCTCCAAATGAGTTTGGGATGGTTCCCCGAATTTGTGTGAAACAGTAGCATGTTGAAATGCTTCTGAGTGGATATGGATGGGTTGTTCAAGATCCACCACTAGGTCCATGGTGTTTGTTTCAATATTGGACACCAAGAGATGTGAACCAATAGCATTTGTGGTTACCTGGTCAAGATTAGCTGGTTCAGAGGCATCTCTTTCTGTTTGAACCTCTGTTGACAATCTCTCATCCTCATCATTCTCATTCTTTTTTTCCTCACCAAATCTAACCAAGCTCTCAGAATTTTCCCCCTCAAGTCTCTCAGAATGTTCACCCATCTGAACATCCTCCCCCTCTCTAATTCGACTAGACCCCTCACCTCTCTTCTCAGGTTGGTCCTCTTGGGTAGGGATTTGAGGTGATTCAATTCCCATAGAGGTGCAATAAGCTTTTAAAATCTCACTCTCCCTTGGAATATAGCTCCTAAGTGATTTGGGCAATAGTTTATGATTGGGATAGTTTTCAAGTCTTGTTACTGAGGTCATCTTACCCAAATAAAATGTAGGACCATGCTCTTCATTTGTTCTTCTTGAGATTGTTCTGTTTTCCTGCATGGCATACCAAATAACAATTTGCCAGTACCTTATGTAAGGAATGTATGTCAGTGGAGCATCCTTTGTTTTCTTCTGAATTGCTTTCTGATTCTTCTCAAATGTATTCTTCATATCTTCCCAAAGTATTAAAGTATAGTCATAATGCCTATTCTTCACTAAACCCTGAAATATCTGAAGAATTTGTTTAGAACCTTGATCTGCAGAACTATTCTTTCCTGACACACATTTATTTACCACATGAAAGAAGCAAGCCCAAATAGGTGGTAATTTGTTTCTTCTGAACAAACTGAGAGTCCTCAATCCTTCATTGTATCCCAACTTCATAAACTCTGCTATTAATTCCTCTGTTAAAGGTGAATCCTCAAAATCTGTTCTTCTTTGTACATCATCTTTCTCTGGTAGATTCAGCATTTCTCTTAGTGCAGAAATAGATAAGACAAATGTCACTCCTCCAATTTCAGACACAAACTTATTATCTTCTAACCTAAGATGTTTCCACCATTGTTGTATGTACTAAACAGGCACATTTTTACATCTTGTAAACCATTTTCTGTACGGATGGTGTTTGAATAACTCCATGATAATTCTGTGTTCAGGCTTAAAACGACTTTCCTCAAACAATATAACACAGTTATTTTCAGATAATTTCAACCATTCACTCTCAGGAATAACTCTTTCCACTAAAATAGATCTATCTGACATAATAGAACCTGCAGCACTCTGTTCATGTTCAATATCAACGTTTACCTCATCCGCATTTCCTTCAGATTCATCCATTTGTTCATCTTCTTCATCATTTCTTATTGCCCCTTCCTCTGCAACTCTATTTTGTACTTCATCATTTTCCGAATCGGATGAATCCATTATCGATTTTGTAGAATGTAGAGAAATTGGACCACTTCTTCGTATTTCAGACATGATTTAAGAAGAAAACAGATTCAAAGAACTCTGGATTTGATTCGTATCTCACGTTTCGCTCTGGAATTTGAAAGAAATTTGAAATAGGGATTTTAAGACCTATTTAAAATCCGCGAAGTTGAAAGGTTTAACGGAAAAGCGAAATCAATGTTATAACGGAGTCAACACATGTGAAATACCACAAAGGATTTAAATGAAATGCGTGGCATTGTCAAACAAATATGAAGCTGACACGTGTTAGTGGATAGAATTTTGACTCAAGTCAAAGATCTGAATAACACGCACAGATGTTCTGATTCCATGACTCAGAAGAATTTTTCCTTGTAACCAAAATGTCATTTAAAATCAACTTCTGACTAATATAAAACGTTTTGATTATTCAGAAGAGGTTTGAACAGATAGAAGCACTTTTTATCATCAAAACTCTGTTCATATTATGATGATTTAAAAAGGATCATTTAAAATCTTATATCTGAATATGAAAAGTTTTTAATTCAGATATAGTTTGAATAACAAAAAATTTATCATTAAAAGCTTGTTCTTAGAATGATCAGTGATGAAAATAAATCTTTTAAGCATCATAAAATGATTTCCAAAAGAATTTTGATGCTCCCCCTTGACTTGAGCAAGCATTTGACTATTAATGATACATAAAGATGAGATATAAAGATAATAGAAGAAGCATAATCCATACAGTTGAAGTTATTTGTAGTTCTCAAAAATAAATTTTTGAAAGTTAGATTGCTGAAGTATTGACTCAGAATCTCTTTCTTTAAGACTCAGAGGTTCTGATCTCAAGACTCAGAAGTTCTGAACTCAAGACTCAGAAGTTCTGAACTCAAGACTCAGAAGTTCTGAACTCAAGACTCAGAGTTCTGAGTACACTACTCAGACAATTTTACTTAGAAAAATTTAGCATTTTTAAGAAAAAAAATGTTTTCAATTAGGCAGATTAAGCATTCCTATTTTACATATGAGAAAAGAAAATCTTTTGTGATCAAGAGGCTTTGTGAACAAATCAGCCAATTGATACTTTGTATGCACAAAGTGCATCTCTATAGTTCCTTTTTCCACATAATCCTTTATAAAATGATACCTCACATCTATATGTTTAGTCTTTGAATGTTGAACAAGGTTCTGAGTAATGGCAATTGCACTTTCTGAGTCACAATAGATGGGAATCTTGTTAAGCTGATATCCATAGTCCATGAGTTGTGTTCTCATCCACAATGTTTGAGAGCATGAAGCAGCAGCAGCAACATACTCTGCTTCAGCAGTTGAAGTGGATACACAATTCTGCTTCTTTGATGCCTAACTCACTATTTTATCTCCCAAAAAGTGACAAGCACCAGATGTACTCTTTCTGTCCAACCTACTTCCTGCATGATCAGCATCAGTGAAAGCAGTCAATTTGAAGTCAGTTTCTTTTGGATACCATAAACCTAGATCAGGTGTTCCTTTGAGATATCTTAAAATCCTTTTGACAGCCAACATATGTGATTCTTTCGGGTTAGATTGAAATCTAGCACAGAAACAGGTAGAAAACATGATATCTGGTCTACTTGCAGTCAAATAAAGTAATGATCCAATCATGCCTCTATAAAGTTTGATATCTGCTGAAACACCTTTGAGATCAGCATCTAACTTTATGTTAGTTGCCATAGGTGTTCTCATAGAAGCACAATCAGACATTTTGAACTTTTTCAGAATATCTCTGACATATTTTCCTTGATTTATAAAAATACCTTTTGGTAATTGTTTGACTTGAAGACCAAGGAAAAAATTCAGCTCACCCATCATGCTCATTTCAAATTCAGATGACATGATTTTTGAAAAATTATCACATAATTCTGGACTGGTAGAACCAAATATTATGTCATCAACATAAATCTGAATCAGAATCAAATCATCACCCTGTTTCTTTAAAAACAAAGTTGTGTCAATCTTACCTTTCTTGAATCCTGAACCTAACAAGTGTTTAGTAAGAGTGTCATACCAGGCTCGTGGTGCTTGTTTTAGACCATATAAAGCTTTGTCTAAAATATAAACATGATCAGGGAATTCTGGATCAACAAAACCTTCAGGTTGATGGACATACACCTCTTCATTAAGTTTGCCATTTAGAAAGGCTGATTTGACATCCATTTGATACACTTTGAAGTTTTTATGTGCAGCATAGGCTAAAAATATTCTGATTGCCTCTATTCTTGCCACTGGTGCAAATGTCTCATCATAATCAATTCCCTCTTGTTGACAGTATCCCTTAGCAACCAATCTTGCCTTGTTTCTGATGACAACACCCGATTCATCCTTTTTGTTTCTGAACACCCATTTAGTTCCAATAATAGATTTACCTTCAGGCTTTGGGATGAGTCTCCAAACTTTATTTCTTTCAAATTGAAACAATTCCTCTTGCATTGCTGAAATCCAGTCTGGATCCTCTAAGGCTTCATTAGCTTTCTTTGGTTCAATTACACTCAAGAAACCAGCAAACATTGCTTCATTTGCTGTAGCTGATCTGGTTTTTACTCCTGCTGAAGGATCACCTATTACTTGATGAATAGGATGATTTTTAGTCCATTTATTTGCACTAGGAAGTACATCAATCTCTGAATAATTGTTGTTTGCATCATTCTCATCAATGATTGCTTGTAATTCTGAACTGTCCCCTTGTTCTGATGTATGAATAGGAGTCATATCCAAGTTTGGGTTTTGATTAAAGAAGTCAGAATTCTGAGTAACTTGTTCAGAGTTCTGAGTACAAGAATCAGAATTCTGATTACAAGGTTCAGAATTTTCACCACTTGTATTTATTAGATTTGGACATTCCTCTGATGGACCTTTGTCAGAAATTACAGTTGATTGAACTATTACTGGAGTCTTATTTTTCATCTCTTTGACCATCTTTGGGTTTTCATATTCGGCATAAGAATCAGAAATTAGTTCACTAAAAGCATCCTTAAACAGTAAATTGAGTTCTGAACAAATAGGATTAGAATCTGTATCAGAAGTCATTTTTGTCTTGTTTAGCATGAGTTCTGAACTGTCTTGTTCAGAAGTCCGCATTCTGGCTTCATCAAAAGTTACATTTATGCTCTCCATCATCCTCTTGGTTCTTTTATTGTAGATTCTGAATGCTTTGGAAGTTAAAGAATAACCTACAAAATATCCTTCATCTGCCTTTTTATCAAATTTGGCAAGATTTTCTCTGTCTCTAAGAACATAGCACCTGCAACCAAAAACATGAAAGAATTTGATTAATGGTTTTCTTTTATTTATCAGTTCATAAGCAGTCTTATTTAATCTCTTATTGATTAAAGTTCTATTCTGTGTAAAACAAGCAGTTGCAATTGCTTCAGCCCATAGGAAAGTAGGAAGATTTGCATAAGCCAGCATTGTTCTCGCAGCTTCAACTAGAGTTCTATTCTTCCTTTCAAAAACACCATTTTGTTGAGGAGTTCTGACAGTAGAAAAATTGTGAGAAATCCCAGAACTTTCTAAAAAATTCTGAATAGTCTCATTTCTGAACTCTGTTCCATTATCACTTCTGATTTTCTGAACTGGAAGTTGTAAGAGAACTTGAATCCTTTTGATAAAATTTATCAATGTAGTAGCAGCTTCTGACTTAGCTCTTAGGAACTCAACCCATGTGTATCTGGAGAATTCATCAACAATCACAAGCATATATTTCTTTCCTCCCATAGATTGAACTGAAATTGGACCACAAAGATCAGTATGAATCATTTCTAATGGTGCTTTGCAAGATGAGTCCATTTTTAATTTGTGAGAACTCTTTTTCATCTTGCCCATTTCACAAGCTGAGCATAATGATTCTTTTTCAAATTTAAGCTTTGGTAAGCCTTTAACCAGATGTTTTGCAACAAGATTATTAAGATCTTTGAAATTCAGATGAGAACATCTTCTGTGCCAAAGCCAGCATTCATTTGCAGTTGATTTTGATAAAAGACAAACTGTATTTAATGTTTTCAATTTTGAAAAATTAACTACAAATAAGTCCATATGTCTTTTGGCCCAGAAGACTTTAACATCATTTTCAGTTAAAATCATGCAACCTGTTATTTGAAACTTAATTTGACAAAGACTGTCTAAAAACTGACTTATGCTGAAAAGATTATGCTGTAATCCTTCCACATAGAAAACCTTTTGGATAGTCAGATCCCCTTTAGTTAAATCTCCATAACCTTTGACTTGTCCTTTGCTGTTATTTCCAAAGTTTACTGCTCCTCCAGCCTTTTCTGTGAAGTTTGATAGAAAAGACTTCTGACCTGTCATGTGTCTTGAAGCTCCTGGATCTAAAAACCACACATGACAGCCCTGCAAAAGGATCAGTTAGGTTTAGGTACCCATTTTGGAATGGGTCCATCTTTGTTAGCTTTGTCATTGGATTTAACATTAGTACCTTTTACTCTCCACTCAAAATCTTTCTTCAAACACCACTTTCCTTGAACTTTTATGAAGTCAGAACATTTTCTGCTTACAAGCTTGTTCAAATTCTTTTTGAGAGTTGTAACTTTTGGTTTTGCTATATTTTCAACTTTCTTTTCTTTTATCTTTTCTTTCTTCTGAGTCTGAGGAACAGAAAATTTCTTCTTTTCTGTATTTTGAGAAACAGAAACTTTCTGAATATCTTTTCTTATGTATGAAACAGAAGTTATTTTGACTTGACATTTATGAGAATATTGGAATGAATCATTTTTACATTTAACACAAACAAGATTTTTCTTTGCAAGTGACAATAAATCTGAAACATAGATCATTTCATTTTTATTGATATTGTTCAGAGTACACTTGCCCTTATTACAAGAATTTCTAGCTTTGAGTTCAGAAGTAGATTTCATTCTAAGCTTCTCAAGATCCCTTTTCAGATCATTCAACTTTGCAAGATCATCTTTCCTTTTGCTTTCTTCTTTTTCTGAAAAATTCAAGTTCTTTTTGTCTTGAAGCATTAATTTTAAAAAGATCATACTCAGTCTTCAGTTTTTCAAGCTCTGTTATTTTCTGAATAAAAATATTCTTTTATTTCAAAGCTTCTTCAAGTTTAATATCCACCTCACAGAAGTCATTTTCAAGTTCATCATAAGCTTTCCTTAAGTCCTCAAGTTCTTGACTCACAAGATTAAATCTCTTTTCAAGTTGCAAAAATTCATTTGATTTTGTTTCAGAAGACACAGTTGAATCAGACTTCTGACTACTTGAGTCAGAGTTCTGATTTACAGACTCAGATGTCTGATCTTTAGGCTCAGAGTTCTGACTACAAAGTTCAGAATCCTGACTAGAAGTTTCAGACTTCTGATTTACTGTTTCAGAATTTTTACTTGTGTCAAATATGCTCTCAATGTCATGATATGAAAAACTTGGTTGTTTATTTTTGTAGCTGACATTTAAAGAATCATACTTGAATTTAGTATCATTGTATCTTGGCTTCTCATATGTTGGTTTAGAAACTTATTTCTTAACCTTTTCTTCTGAATCAACTGACTTTTCTGTTTTAGACTCAGAAATTTTCTCATCTGACTTTTTAGAGTTTGGTCTTTGCAAATTGTCAGAACTTGTTATAGAACTAGCAGGTCTTATGAAAACTTCAACAATTTCTGGGATTTTTGGCTTAGAAATTTGAAGTTTTTCATACAAGTTGATTGGAGCTCTTTTTAAAATGACATTTTCTTCCAATCCCAATCCCTTCTTTGGGTTGTAAAATCTTGTATCTTTAACATTGCTTAACAAAAGATTTAGTGTTTGCTGAGTCTGACCCCTTTTCAAATTTAGATCTTCTAATTCTTTAATTTTGGTGTATAAATTCTTTCTTTCTTCAAATAACATATCAAATTTTATTTGTAAATCACCTTTTTCATCTTTTATTTTTGAAAACTCAACTTTTAGTTCAGAAAGCCTTTTCATCAAATCAGAATTTTCATCTTTAACTTTTTGTTTCTCAGCCTCAGATTCTTCATATTGTTCTTTTATTACTTCTTTTTCAATTCTGAATTTGTTAACCAGATTTCTTTCTCCTTTTATCTGTTTTCTTAGATTAGCAAATTCAGTTTTCATTTCACCAATCTGTGTCATTAACTCTAATTCAAGTGAAGAATGTACCTCAGCAGATGACTCAGAATCAGCATCTTCAAAATCAGAATCATCCTCATTCCTCATTTTTGCCATATAGCTCTGCATCTGTGGAAAGTTGATATGATCATCTTCATCAGAAGTATAGTACAACCAATTCTCCTGTTCAGCCAATAAAGCAATTTTATCATCTCTCTTCTTTGCAAGCTGAGCCTTCTTGGTGTAGTACTCATAGTCTTTCACAATTTTAACTCTGCAATCCTTAGCATAGTGGCCAGATTTTCCACACTTGAAACACAGATTCTTTTCTTTTCTTTCATCCTTCTCTTCATTGTTTTCTTCACTTCTCTCTAATCTCTTTTCAAACTTATTTTCTTCTCTGTCTTCTTTCTTCTTATAATCTGAACTCCCAACTCTCTTATAATTTCCTTGAAATCTACCCTTCCCATACCTTTTATTGAAAGTATTTGTCAACAAAGCTAGTTTCTCAGCCATTATCTTGATATCTTCATCATCTTCTGATCCTTCTTCCTTGTCAGATTCTTCCAGATTAGGTATCTCTGATAGATATGCAGTCTTTTTGGGTGCTTTGATTGCTTTGGACTTTGATAAGAACGCTAACTGATCAGCAACATTTTTCTTCTCTTCCACAACTAACTTGACAGAATCTTCATGTTGATTAAGAACACAGAACAGATCATTTAAGTCTTCTTCACACATATCCTTATTCATTTGCAGACTTATGGCAAATGATGACCATTCTGAATTTAGACTGTTCAGAAATTTGTAATTTATTTCTGACTTTGTTTTCTTCAGTCCATTTCTTCTCAGGTCATTTAGAATAGTGCAAAATTTACTGTATGTCTGTGTCAAACTTTCTGACTCTTTTGCTTTGAACCTTTCATAAGCATTTATGCTTTGATTTAACTTTGCCTGAATAGATCTCACAGTTCCTAACATTTGCCTTTCCAATTCGTCCCACATTTCTTTAGCTGATGATCCACTGTCAATCCTGTTAAGAACCTCATTTGGGACAGCCAAAGTCATCAAAGTAATTTCTCTTTTGTCAATAGCATGCCTATTCTTCTGTTCAGCTGTGTATTGAGAATAACTCTTTTTCACCCTGGTCGCTGGAATTTCTGGAGTTGTCTCTGTAGCAGGGGTTGCAGCAACATCAATGTACACTTCAATTGGACCTTCTTGAATAGAGACCATTAGATTTTCATCAATATTGTCTAGGAATTGGATCATACGAATTTTCCATTGCTGATACTCTTCTGGTATAAGAACCGGCGGTTTGGTTTCAGATCCCATGGCTAGATATTCTTTAGAAGACATGATTGTAAGGAAATTCAACAGAAAGACAAATTCGAGTTTCTTGATCGAAATGTAACAGGAAATTCAAGAATTGCCAAGAATTCAAGAACTAGCCCTAGCAGCGGAATCGAATTTTGAATGAATCAAGAAATCTTCAAGAAATTGATCAATTGACCTTCGCGATAACAATCTTGAACGAATTTGTTTGTTGATTGGCTCTGATACCAATTGTAAGAACAGGATCTTATCTTACAATCAATATAGAAAGCAGTAATTGAGAAGTTGTATGATCAAGCCCAATTGTATTCAATGATGAACAGAATTACAGATCTAAGAGAGAGAGAATCTCAAAGATTACAAAGAATGAATACAAAGTTATACGGGAAAAATCAATCAGTTAGCAACACAGAGCTAAGTACTATTTATACTGCAACGGACATCTTAAAGCTACAGTACAAATAAGAAAGACTAATAAGAACATAACACGTGTCCTAATTAGTTTATAAAATACTAAGTAAAGTATCTCGTCATAAGTTCTGAACAGGTAGTTCAGAACTTCTGAACATTCTTCTGATAAAGCTTCTCAGATCTTCTGACTCCTTAACTCAGACATCTGACTTCTCTTTCCACTGATCAATACTTCTGAGCTTTCACAGTCAGACCTCTGACTTCTCTACTCAGAACATCTGAGTCTTCTTATCAGATCTTCAATACTTGGTTTATTGACAAAACTTCAGATCTAACAATAAGTTTGGGTTGAGTTCGGGATTTAACTCGAGTAATAAATGGACGAATTATGACGTACGTTATTAATATAATAGGTGTTCCACCTAAAGACCGGAAGTGTAGGTGAGAAGCTTGGAGCGAGCAAACCAGGTGAGTCCCCTAAACCTCTTACGACGTAAATGTTAAATGATTCTTTTACTGATTATGGTTTTAACAAGCATGAAATATTTATGAACTGATATGCATGGAAGGAAAGGAATGTTTGATATGTTGAAATGATGCGCATGATCTATAAAGAGTCAAATGCTTTTATGAAACTTATGTGCATGTTATGTGATGTTGGTCTGTACTGTGGGATCGATGAGCCTCGGGATTTGATGATCCCTTGGATATGTACGACGAGACGGTAGGTTGGAATTCGTTTCCTCCTAGGCGGGTATCGGGGAGTCTGCTTGGGCCCCGATACGAGAGGGCGAAAGGGGAGTCTGCTTGGGCCCCGATCGCAAATGGTTAAGTGATCCATTACATAGTGCAGTACCATATGTGATGACTTGTGATGCATTTTAACGAATGATTTCATATTGTTTATACATGTTGTTTTATGGAGGGAATTCACTAGACCTTTTGGTCTAACCCTCTCTTTTCAAAACTAAACCATTTTCAGGTAAACTTTTAGTGGAAGGCTCAAATAAATGAGCAAGGACCAGTTACGGTGCAGACGCAGCTAGAGACTGTACCAGTACCTCTTATAGAAGTAGATTATTCTCAGTTGTGTATAGGTTGTTTCCACCAACCTTAGTTTATGTATGATGTAACGTAAATATTTGGGACCCAGAATTGTAAATGTTATGCTTAAATGCTAAGTTTGTTCTATTGTACTTCTGGGCTATTACAAATGGTATCAGAGCCATAGTTTAAGGGATTTAGGTGACCGGACGGGCCTAAACTTAAACTTGGGAGTAGAAATCACAACTGAGAATCTGGAAATGCGTTAGGATGACACTATTGTAGAAATAGGACTAATAGGGTACTGAGGACTGTCATGTAAGGTAAGTTTGAGATTCCACCTGGCCAGTGTAATTGCGAACTTACAGGTGCATGTATGTGCTTAACCTACCTTATTAACCTACCCAGTGTTTATGTCGTGTTTCAGTACGTTAGAATGTCAACGAGATCTCTAAGGTGTAGACTGAGACCCCCTTGTTGGGAAAGTTTCATGGGAAATTTTATGAAGTGAATAATGTATACATCGTAGAGGCGAAATGCGTTTTGAATGTTATGAATCGTATAGAGATAGATCTTCGTGGGTTTGAAAGGATAAAATGATTGCATCTGAGTAAGATTCTTGTTCTAGAAAGTCCCAGTTTTAGAAATAGTGGGAGGAGATCAGTTAGAATGATAAAGAATAACAGTGTTGAAATTTTGAACGTATCAGTAGAACCCCGACTTCTTAGTCGAGCTATTCAAAGGTAGTGTAAATGAAATAAGATACCTATTGTGAAATGAAAGCATGTAAAAGTAGAAAATGAGATAGTGGTTAAAACGAAGTAGTATGAAGGGGGTAGAGTAATTGAGATGTGGAAAGTGTGTTCAGCAAGTTGTTGCGTGACCGAAAGGGCGACCGTTGGTCGTAGGAAGAATGTCAAGGATAAGCTAAGCGAGTAAAGCAGTTGACCTTGTTAGAGTGAGTAGCCTTCAAATGCAAGTAGAGTCTCATGCATGGTGTCCTTTTTATGTAACATGAAATTTTCACGATTTAAGCTAAATATGTAAAGATAAATTTTGATCGAAAACGAGTCAGAATGTGCACACATATGTTTAAAGAAAAAGGTGATTTCATTCACATGGCACCATGAAGTTTCGAGTTTTATGATTTGTATAGTATTTCGCTCTTTTCATGACGAGTTAGATTATTGCAAAAGTCAAGAAAACGATTAAATGGAAACTTTTATAACCAAAGTGAGCAATGACATATTGGAGTTATTTATGGGTACGAAAACCGACTGGATTACTTTGTGTCGGAAATTTCTTTCAGGAAGGGGTCGTATGAAAAGATTTTCACTTAATTTATTCTGTCGTAACGACATAGTTGGTGGAGTAAGATTAAGTTTATGGAAAGTTGCATGCGAACGATTCTCTAGATCGTGTGCAGGGCGTTAAATTTATAAGAGTAATGGGGGCGTGTGTACCCAATATGTTTTCAGGAGTTGTTTAATTAAAATAATAAAAAGGCGCGAAATGATTTACTCTTTTACGTATGTCATGCATCAAGGCTATGAACTCACTAAGTAGTAGGATGTTGCATTTAAAACTAAGAAAGAACTTTGAGAGTGGAGAGTTGATGGTCAAATCAGGAAAGGATGATATAACTTTAGTAAGAGTGCCCAAGAGGAAGGGTGGACAGTGATAGAGTTAGTAGTGGATTATAGTATCGGTCGAATGAGGGTTGCATCCTTGTTCAGTAACTGGAAGTACGGTTGCCAAGGTGATGTTTTTAGCGACTCGTTAAAGAGTAGTGTGGTAAGGAAGAATGAAATGCCTGTGACGTGGAAATGTGAGACTTGAGGTGAACTTGTAACGTTAATGTACAGGGGTAGGTTACGAAAGGAGGAAGACGGATCATGAAGTTGATTGTGTTAAGCTGAGAGTATTGGGTTCCGTAAGGAACCCTTGTTAAAGAATAAGTTACGAAAGTAGTACAGGTTATCAATTGATGTAGAAGTCGACAGTTGTGTAAGAATGGCCATGAGGGATTTTGTTTGCAGTGTGAGTGAGGGATGTACAGTTATGTGAAGGCATTCATTGCCAAGTTAATGTATCAGCTAGTATCGTAGTGAGGGGATGTTAGAGGGAGAAAGAAAGAATCGGATAGAGGTTTTTGGGAGTTTACAGACGAGATGTACAATCTATTTACTAGATTATTAGGGCGCATAGAGGGTAAGTTGACCTTATGGTGGGAGATTACCCCAAAAGAGAAACCAAGTGTCTTGGTCGTAAGAGTTGCTAAGCAGGTATATGTTGGGATCATTGGAAGTTTAAAGAGGATGAAAAGGGTGTTAGTCAAATGGTGTTATAGTGAAGGCTAAGTCTATAAAGAGCATGAATCGTTTCTTATGTGGGAGGGAATGATCCTAGAAGGAAATGGTTAGAAAGTAGGTTATGACCAATGATTGACATGATGATGAATATGAGTCCGAGTAGTAGTATGATCATTAGCTTATTTGAACGTCATGATAGATGTATGAGCCTTTGATTGGTTGATTTAACTTTTGGGTTTGTTAAGTAATGACATTTAATTGTTATCTTAGGATGTGTTGCAATTCTACCGAAATCCTTGCTAAGAATTGATAAGGGAGAATCGTTTTGTTAAAGTAAGAGGTCGATGATAGTAGGATGGGGTAAGTAATTCCCAATTTATTTTAAAAATTATGAATTGTTGAGTTACTCAGTGGAGTGTTGGTAAGAAATCAGTTTGTCTGATGGATTTTGGCGAATACCAGTATTTTGGGATGCGATACTGGGTTATGATATTAAGTGGTTAAATATGACAAATTATGGTTGATAGAACGAAATGAATTGCATCTCGATTGGAGTTTAACTTTTGATATAGTTGATAATTATAATTGAAGTGAGTTGGTCAAGTTAAAGTTGCTTGCGATAAAGAGAAGGAAATTGTACTGCTTAGTGCGGTAAGGGTTGTTACATTTTTGGCACTAGCCAAGAAAGGCAGTCGAGTTCTAGAACTGTTGTAGTGGTCATGAATCAGCTGAGGTAATTAAGGAGTGGTAAGCATTGGGACGTTTGCAACCTTTGTTCGCATGTTATGACTTATAAGATGGATTACGAGGATTCTGGGGGAAGTGTTATTGAGACAATCACACTGATCGTTGAGGACTAATTAAGGTAAATTTAAGTAAGAAAGTCGGGAGGATTTTATAGCTACCTGATTCAGAGGTTGTGGGCTTATTCAGAGTTGCGCAGCGAAAGCAAGGAACTATGTTGTTGTTGTGTTGTTATTATAAAATCTTTTCCTAGAATTGAGATTTAAGCTTAGATGATCAATTTACGCCGACTATCTTTGGAGTGAATTCCGGGACGGAATTCTATTAAGGAGGGGAGATTGTAATAACCCAAATTAAATAAAATGCTTTAATTGAAAGTTAGGGACTATAAGGGTTTATTGTTAAAACCCAAGGGGTTGAAAAAGGAAAATGGGAAGACAATTCCCTTCTTAATGCACCACATTCAGTATTAGAATAGGAAAAGCATCTTTTATTTTCATTTTAGGGTTAGTACAAATGGTGGTGGCTGCATACCGTGAAAGGCAAAAAGAAAAGAAAGAAAGAAGAAAGTGTGTGTGCATGTGTCTTGTGTGGGTGTGCAGCCGGCAGAGAGAGAGAGACCGTGAGAGAGAAAGAGAGAGAGCTTCGTGAGAGAGAGAGGCTGCGGGAGAGAGAGAGTAGCAAGAAAGGGGGAGAGCTGCGTGAGAGAGAAAGAGAGAGGGAGAGAGAGCAGCGTGAGAGAGACGAAGGTGGTGGCCGGCGGCGGCCGGCGGTGGCCGACAGTGGAGGTCGCCGGAGTTCTAGGCAGCAGATTCTGTTTGGTTTCGTGAGGTTTTATTCGGGTAAAAAACCATTCCCTTACGTATTCTATTGCAAGTAACGTTAAATGTGTAGGTTGAGAAATCAATTGGACATTAATAGAGTTTTGATTCTTATTCTTATTGTCAAAATTAAATCAAATGTTTATGTGGGTTCGTGATAAGGGTAGTATTGGATTATAACTCAAAAAAAAAATTAGTATGTCGCCATGGTTTAATTAGATGTTTCGATTAATTAATTTTAGATATGAAATTGAAGGTTTGAGGTTGGGTTTAAATGGTTTCTTTTGTTGGTAGATTAAAGTTTATGTTCAAAACAGTTGACTTTTTACAAAAAGTCAAACTGTTTTGGTTAATTTTAAAATTGAGTCGTTTTGTGCAAAATTAAGGATTTAAATGTTATGGGTATAGTCATGAAATGTATGTGAAGGTGTTGCAATGATCAAATCAGTATTTCTTATGGGTGTAACAGATTTGCAAAGTTAAGAAATGTTTAAGTTTGGTTCATGGGCCGAGAAAGGTTAATGAAGTTATTGGACTCCTCATTCAATTAAAGTGTTGGGCCGAATAGAGTGTTGGGCCGAAGGAATTATTAAGTCCTTTTGGGCTTAGTTATTTATTAAAGTCTAAAATTATATAATAAGGGTGAGATATGCTAATTATTAATTTGGGCCATATTATTATTAACGCGATCCGGTTTTATTATTTAGAATCAAGTGTTATAATTTTATGTTGAGGACCTAGAGTCGGGTAAATTAATGGATCCGGTATAGTATGTCAATCGGATGGGTAAGCAAAGACCACTAACTATGATTTTTGGACTAGAAGTGTAGTCCACCAACTTAGATAAGTTTGGGTTGAGTTCGGGATTTAACTCGAGTAATAAATGGACGAATTATGACGTACGTTATTAATATAATAGGTGTTCCACCTAAAGACCGGAAGTGTAGGTGAGAAGCTTGGAGCGAGCAAACCAGGTGAGTCCCCTAAACCTCTTACGACGTAAATGTTAAATGATTCTTTTACTGATTATGGTTTTAACAAGCATGAAATATTTATGAACTGATATGCATGGAAGGAAAGGAATGTTTGATATGTTGAAATGATGCGCATGATCTATAAAGAGTCAAATGCTTTTATGAAACGTATGTGCATGTTATGTGATGTCGGTCTGTACTGTGGGATCGATGAGCCTCGGGATCTGATGATCCCTTGGATATGTACGACGAGACGGTAGGTTGGAATTCGTTTCCTCCTAGGCGGGTATCGGGGAGTCTGCTTGGGCCCCGATACGAGAGGGCGAAAGGGGAGTCTGCTTGGGCCCCGATCGCAAATAGTTAAGTGATCCATTACACAGTGCAGTACCATATGTGATGCATTTTAACGAATGATTTCATATTGTTTATACATGTTGTTTTATGGAGGGAATTCACTAGACCTTTTGGTCTAACCCTCGCTTTTCAAAACTAAACCATTTTCAGGTAAATTTTAGTGGAAGGCTCAAATAAATGAGCAAGGACCAGTTACGGTGCAGACGCAGCTAGAGACTGTACCAGTACCTCTTATAGAAGTAGATTATTCTCAGTTGTGTATAGGTTGTTTCCGCCAACCTTAGTTTATGTATGATGTAACGTAAATATTTGGGAGCCAGAATTGTAAATGTTATGCTTAAATGCTAAGTTTGTTCTATTGTACTTCTGGGCTGTTACATGATAGTATATGTACACGTATGTATATACACTACACCAAATGTTGTCTTAGACAACAAAGGCTAATTGCCTATGTTGCTTAAGATAAGGTTGGGCAACAAAGACTAATATATGTTGCCTAAGTTTTCTCTTAGGCAAAGTGTGGTTCTATGTTGCCTAAGTGTCACCTTAGGCAACATATAAATGATTATATGTTGGTAAATAATTACATTATTTTTTATAAAAAAAATATTAAGAAAACAGTCGGTAATCCGTCGCTAATTACCGACGGATTACTGACGGCCACTTTAATATTTTAATATTTATTTATTTTTCTTAAATATTCTGTCGGTAATCCGTCGGTAAATAATTACATTGTTTTGCAAAAAAAATATTAAGAAAACCGTCGGTAATCCGTCACTAATTACCGACGGATTACCGACGGCCACTTTAATATTTTAATTTTATATTATTATTATTAAATATTACGTCGGTAATCTGTCGGTAAATAATTACATTATCTGTTTTAAAAAATATATTAAAAAACCGTCGGTGTATATATGTATGAATGTTTGTATGTATATACATGTATATGTGTATGTCTATGTTGATGATAGTATATGTGTGTATGTATATGTGTATGATATTATATGTACACGTATGTAAATACACTACACCAAATGTTGTCTTAGACAACAAACGCTAATTGCCTATATTGCTTAAGATAAGCTTAGGCAACAAAGACTAATATATGTTGCCTAAGTTTTCTCTTAGGAAAAGTGTGGTTCTATGTTGCCTAAGTGTCACCTTAGGCAACATATAAATGATTATATGTCGATAATAATTACAATTTTTTTAAATATATTAAATAAACCGTCGGTGTATGTATGTATGAATGTTTGTATGTATATACATGTATGTGTGTATGTCTATGTTGATGATAGTATATGTGTGTATGTATATGTATATGATAGTATATGTACACGTATGTATATACACTACACAAAATGTTGTCTTAGACAACAAAGGCTAATTACCTATGTTGCTTAAGATAAGCTTAGACAACTAAAACTAACATATGTTGTCTAAGTTTTCTCTTAGGCAAAGTGTGGTTCTATGTTTCCTAAATGTGACCTTAGGCAACATATAAAGGATTATATGTTGGTAAATAATTACATTATTTTTTTAAAAAAAATATTAAGAAAACCGTCGGTAATCCGTCGCTAATTACCGACGGATTACCGACAGATTTCCTACGGCCACTTAAATATTTTAATTTTTATTTATTTTTATTAAATATTCCGTCGGTAATTCGTCGGTAAATAATTACATTATTTTTCTAAAAAATATATTAAATAAACCGTCGGTGTATATATGTATGAATGTTTGTATGTATATACATGTATGTTGTAATAACCCAAAGTAAAGATTGAGATTTAAATAAAAGTTAAGGGGTACATTTTGTTTATTATGAAAATATGGGGTTAAAAGTTGAAAGTTTGGAACTTAATCCCTTTTCTTTTTCTTGTGCGCCGTTTTGCTGGAAGGAAAGAAAGAAAGTTATAGATTTAGGGTTGTGTGTGTGTGGTTTAACCTGCACATCGAGAGAGTGAGTGAAAAGGGCAGTAAGAAAGAAGCTGCCATAGGAGACTTTGGACGTTCTTCGTGAGGAGAAGGCAAAGAGAAAGAGACAATGATCTTGTGTGTGTGCGCCGGGAATAAACAGCAGGAGACAGCCGGCGAGAGAGAGAGACAGCCGGGAGAGAGAGAGACGACGGGGGAGAGAGAGACGACGGGGGAGAGAGAGACGAAGAGAGAAAGAAGCAGTGATTTGGGCAGTTTTGGTGGTCGCCGGCGGTGGTGGTCGCCGGAGGTGGTGGTTGATTTGGCTTTTCATGCGAATTGGGAGAAGGAGAGGAGAGGTTCTTATCAAAATCCAGGTATTTAATCTAAACCATTTGTCTCCTTAGTTTTTGTTCCTAGTGTTTAGGATTGAGTTTTGGGACTCTGAATGCTAATCAAAATGGGTTTGTTAATTTATTTGAAAGCATTTGTTTATTTAAATTTTGTTGGATTAAGGGGTAGTTGAAGCTGGATTATGTAAGAATATGTGTTTAAGGCTTAAATCCTCATCAAATGTTTAAAATGGGTAAGTTTGATTAGGAACTCGACTAAAATGTTTAATTTGTAGTGAGAACCTTGGTAATCACTCTTAAGGTTTGTTCTTCGCTAAAGCTAGCGAATTACAGTTTTAAATCGTGAAATCGAGACCGAGCAATTCAGTGTCTGGCGCATATGAGAGTTGGCGCAAAATAGTGTTTGGCGCAAAACAGTTTGGCGCAAAGCTGGTTGGCGCAATGTTGGTTGGCGCAAATGTTGTTTGGCTCAAACCAGACCAAAAGATCTAGACCGAGTGGTTTGGGGGCTGAAAGTTAAGTTGGGCCGAGAAATTCTTAAATTCTCTTTGGACTTAGAGTTACAGTGGGCGTGGTTATTAAGTTGGGCTTAGTTTATTATTAAAGTCTATAAGTATTTTAAAGGGGCCTAGTACGTAATTGATAGTCTATTTATTAAATTGTGTCATATTATTATTAACATGATCCGACTTTGATATTTAGAATCAAGTGTTATAATTTTATGTTCGGGGAACCTAGAGTCGGGTAAAATAATGGATCCGGTATAGCATTTCAAATGGATGGGAATGTAAGGACCATTAATTATGATTTTGGACTAGAAGTGTAACCTACCAACTTAGACAAGTTTGGGTTGAGTTCGGGATTTAACTCGAGTAATAAATGAACGAATTATGACGTACGTTATTAATGTATTAGGTGTTCCACCTAGAGATCGGAAGTGTAAGTGAGGAGCTTTGGAGCGAGCAAGCCAGGTGAGTTTTTCTAACTAAAATACGTGCTCTTACGTGTTTTCTCAATGAAGGTGATTATATGTAAATGCCCTGTTATTTTACATGACTTTTACTTAAATGAAAGATTTATACTTTACTGATCAGGGTACGTGTACGAGCATGATTTAATTACAAGTGTTTACGAATGTTATCCCATGAAAATAATGCTTTACTGAAAAGATTGTTCCAGCCAGATGAAATGGATTGTAAAATGTTATACGGAGTTCATGTTTTACGTTTATGATGAACTATGTGGATGCTATGTGGAGTCGGTCTGCACTGTGGGATCAGAGATAGATCCTCGGGTTCTGATGATCCCTTGGATATGTATGACAGACTGGTGACACGGGGTTTTGACACCCCGCGAATCTCACCGCAAGTGTACGGGTCGAAGTCAAGTAATAGTGTACGGAAGTACGAGTATCGAATCCACGGGAACTAGGAACTAAATATCACAATTACTACAAGTACTATTAATTGGACTGTCAAAATTGGAGATTTGGTTTTATAACTAATGTAATGCAGAAATTAAAGTCAAACAAACACCAGACAACTAGTAAGCAGTTTTGGAATTCAGATGGAGAAACAGTTGAGGGTTGGATATCCTTAGGTTTCACATATGAATATCAGACTAAAGAAAAATACCAGTTAATTCCGTAAATGAATACTCAACCTTAATCTAACCATTGCTCTCTCTCAAGTAACAACAGTTATATTTGTAAGACATGGTGCTTTCTCAAGCTACCATGAAGTTTATTTTGAAATCAACACAAGATTAATCTCTCGTTCTCACCTTATGTAGTTCAAAACACATTAAGCGTAGGTTATTATGAGACTAAAGTTTTACTCGGTATATCTCTATCCTTTCTTACCTTTAGACATGTAATTCCTAATTCTAGATCTCAATTAATTCTCTCGAACATAATTGACAACAACAAAACAATTGCAAGCTAGCTACGCTCACAAAGGCATTAAGAACAAAATCAAATGCATTCATTAATTGGAAAAACTGATAAGAATCATTCGTCATCCATCTATATGTTCAATCCTAATTCAATCCAACCCCCAACATCTTAAAGTTAGTTCATGATGTTGGGGGATTCAAACACAAAAGAAAAGGAAACGAAAGTATGAGAAAACATGGTAACGTGATCGTGGTGATAGTGTAAGATGAATTGATGAACTCCCTTTCCCGTGCTTGAATCTACTTCACGTCGTGAACGTTTCTTCGATTGGTTCTCGATCTTCGCTCCAAATGGTGTCACGTGGCTCTGGAAATCGCCCCCGAACTGCCCTGGATCGTCTGCCGTAAGTTCGATATCGAAAAAGTGACCTAAATCCCGAAATAAAAAGCTGAAATCCGCAAACAGAGGCTTACGCGGCCTTCCACGCGACTTGCAAGTCGTGTGGAAAGTCGTGCGCCTCCCAGAGGCTGCTCTGGGTCGGTTCTGGTTCACGGGTCGGGTCCTGGTTCGGTCGCGGGTCTTGGTTCGGCTTTTGGGCTTCCGTTAGGCTTCGTTTTGACTCGTTTTGGGCTCTTTTTCGCTTCTATTTCCGAGGTATGCCGCCTTTTATATAACCTGCGTAAATCACTCAATAAACCGTAAAATACCCGCCTTTTTACTTGGGTACAAGCCAATCTCGTTGGTTTGAGAACCGAAAATAACGCCAAAAAGTGGCGTTATCAACAACCCCAAACTGAGCGTTGCTTGTCCCCAAGCAAATTAGCGACAAAACAGAATAAAAGCATATATCTCAGAAAGAATAATAACTGCACAATTCCAATCGGTACCAAGTGATGCATCGGTGATTCCCCATACCCGTGAATATCTATCTCACTCTCGCCTCATTCTCATTTCGTTTGACCTATGACCTTCCATTGGGAGTTGAATTCGTGACTGTTCCGATCACATCAGGGTTAGACTAGGTCCAAACATACTAGGGAAAACATTTCGCCTCGACCCTACCTCACGGGATACTCTCTTGGCACTCGAAACTAGGTTATCGCTCGTGTTGTCATGTTTAAGGAGGTTATGTGCAAGAATGCTCAAATGTCATGACAACTCTCAAGAAAGACGCACAAATGTCCAAAATTTTGATCTCAGACGAAATCAACTAGCAAGATAGGGAATATCGGTAAAGGTAGTCGTAAACCGTAATCACATTTTCCAAAAGATCATCCAGGTCTTTACACGGGTTGTAATGGGGCTAAGGCTATGGTTATGAAACGACGGGTAAGAAGGTTCAAATATCCTTGGCATGTCAATCATTGGCAGTTCCGAACTCTATAGTTTTTCGCTCTCTTATTTGGCCCTCTTCGTCACTATTGGAGTTGCTTTGACTCTCTTATTTTCTGCTATAGATAATATCTAAGTAACTGCAAATTTTTTTTTTTTTTTTTGGGACTTCATTGGTCATCTTTTCTACTTCTCGGGTTACCTTGACCCGTTTTATTCTCATTGCTGGCCGGAGTTCTTCTTTTATGCTCTCACTCTATTGGTTCATTACTGCTTCCGATTGACACACTTTCGGATAATGGTTGGCTAAGGCTTTTGGCTAAAGGGTGAATGATGGGTTTAGAAAGAAATAAGGTGGGTGTTTGGCTGCAAAATGGCTATGGATACACACTAAGGGTAAACAGGGAAACGATAGCTAAAAAGGTTAAACAAACACACAATGCCTGGAATCATTTCTTAAGGTCCACACGATATGGTCTACTATACCCTCACCTAATATCCCGATGGTTGTCTTTGCTACTCAATGCAATAATGTAGCGAGATCATTCTACATTCACGACAAGGAATTCGAGAAAGTGTATGTAACTTAAGTGTATAAATCCCTCGAAATGAAAAACGTCTTTTAGGCTCAAAATCTCACTATTGGGTGGTCTCCACTAATGTCCCTAGTCATATCCTTTCCCGGTCCTTCCCTAACGGTCACGTCGCTATCACAAGATTCTTCCCCCAATGGTCGGTCTCAATCATTCAAAACAAAAAATTTAGCTACTTTGATCTAGACACTCAGAAATGCAGGAAATCTACGTGCATAAGCTTGGGCCCGATTGGGCAACCCCAAACCTTACCCACACATTGTCCCCAATGTGCAAGCAAAGTCGTAGGTGATGCGACTCAATCATTGTGCAGTTATTTACAGTTATAAAAAGGGCGGGTAAACATTAACGTAGCAAGCAAAAAGAAATCCCAAAATTTCTAAAGTGGGCACCCCAAACCTAGGCCATGGCCTAGGTTTGCCAAATAAAAGCCAACCCCAAACCTCGGTACAACCGAGGTTGGTACAGGGTCTAATGTGAGTGTGTAGATGGTTCAAAAATGAGGCACCCCAAACCTAAGTGAAACTTAGGTTTGTTGCATCTCGTGCAATTAAAATAGAACACACATCAAACACCACTCTTTTAGCAGAAAGATTTAGAACATACCTGTTTTGCCCGGTCGGAGGATTCTTGATTGGTTGAGCACTTAGAGGAGAAGACGGAGCACATGCAAGACAAGGGAAAGACACAAAACGAAAACAGGAAACACACAAAGCAAGAAAGGGAACAAAAACTGCACGAAAAACGAAAAACGGGGCAAAAGGGACTCACGCGGTTTGGCCCGTGACTTGCAAGTCGCGTGGAAAACCGTGTAACCCTCTGTTTCAGAAAACCAATAGAGGGCCCCGCGACTTGCCGCGCAGTATGCAAACCGCGTGACAAGTCGCGTATGTCCCTGTTCAGCAATTTTTTTGACTTTTTTCGATTTTTCGATTTTTATGGCTTTTTCATTATTTGAACACACTCAAAAATAAAAATCAGAAAGAAACACTAACCTTGGTGGGTTGCCTCCCACCCAGCGCCTTATTTAAAGTCGTGGCACGACTGTGCGGTTTCAACTCGGTTCAGTATCCGCGGAGTTAGATCGCCCACACCTGCGATTCTTTGCGGATTCTTTCATCTTCGGTCCTCCTCCTCTTTCACCACTTCCTCTTTCCATTAGCTTGAATCTCACGTTCTCACCACCGACTCGGAACGTGATTTCACCCTCTTCCATATCAATCAGTGCCCGACTCGTGGCCAAGAAGGATCTCCCCAGAATTAACGGGACTTCTTCATCCTCGTCTATATCTATCACTACAAAGTCGACAGGGAAGTAAAACTTACCTACTTTTATCAGCACATCCTCAACCACCCCGTACGGGTACCTTATCGAGCGATCAGCCAGCTTCAAAGTCATGTATGTTGGGCTCACCTCACCCAGGTCAAGTTTCCTGAAAATAGACAGAGGCATCAGATTTATACTAGCCCCTAAATCACATAAAACTTTAGTAAAAGAAAAGTCCCCAATTTGAATAGGGATAGAGAAACTCCCTGGATCCTTGAGCTTCTGGGGAAGATTATTCTGGAATATGGCGCTGCACTCTTCAGTGAGTGCAACGGTGGCCTGGTGATCAAGTGCCCTCTTCTTCGATATAATCTCCTTCATGAACTTAGCGTAGGAGGGCATTTGTGTGAGCGCGTCTGCAAAAGGAATATTGATAGTTAGCTTTTTAAAGACATCAAGAAATTTAGAAAAATGAACCTGGTCTTTATTCGCTTTCAGCCTGCTTGGGTAGGGTACTCTCGGGATTTCCGGCTTGACCGGTGGTGTCACCTCTTTCTTTTTCTCTTCACTCTTCCCACTCTCTTCAGCTTCTAACTCGTCCATATCAATGATCTCTACATCATCATCGACTTCATTTGCTGGCTCTTCATTCAGCTCCTTGCCATCTCTAAGGTAGATGGCATTGCAGTGTTCCCGGTTTTGTCTTTCGGGTTGACTCGGCATTTTTCCGGGGGCTCGGTTTTGTAGGGTCTCGGAAATCTGCCCCACTTGCCTCTCGAGGATCTTGATGGCGGCGGTGTTTTGTTCGGTAGCTGCTTTGACAGTGTTGACTGTACTGACTAATCCCTCGACTGTAGTTGCTAATCCCCCGATTGTAGTGTCCATTTTAGACATGAACTTCATCATCATGTCCTCGAGTCCCGGCTTTTTCTCTCCGGATGGTCCTTCATTCCTTTGCTGAAAACCTGGAGGACGATAAGCACTATTAGTATTAAATGAGTTGGAAGAGTTAGAAAAGTTACCTGGTTGTGGACCCGACTGATTCCATGAGAGATTGGGGTGCTTTTTCCACCCCTCGTTATACGTATTCGAGAAAGGATCGTTTCTCGGTTGGTTCCGGTTGGCCACAAAATGAACCTGATCAGGTTCTTGAATATTCCCTCCATTCAGTTGATTCGTGAGAAAGGCTAGTTGAGCTTTCAGCTCACTCATCTCATTACCTTCTTGGACACTTGCGACTCGTCTTACCGCTGATCTCGGCGTGGAGAAACTATGTTCGGCTAGGTTCTCAATCAGCTCGCACGCTTCCTCATATGATTTGTCCATTAAAGCTCCACCCGCGGCAGCAGTGATGTCGTTCTTAAATTGTGGGTGGAGCCCACTAAAGAAGGTCTGGATGATGACCCAGCCTTGTAGCCCATGATGAGGACACTTTTTGATCATGTCCTTGTAACGTTCCCACGCCTCATAAAGCGTTTTTTGATCCCATTGAGAAAAATGGGTGATCTCCGCCATTAGCTGCGCAGTTCTTCCCGGTGGAAAGAATTTCTGAAGGAAGGCTGCCTTCAGCTGCGCCCAAGTGGTGATCGAGTCTGGTTGGATGTTCTCGGTCCATGTCTCGGCTCGGCCTTTAAGAGAGAACCCGAATAACCTCAGCTTGATGGCATCCTCGTTCATGCCATTGATCTTAAATGTGTTACAGATCCTCTCGAATGCGCGGAGGTGTGCATGAGGATCTTTAGTCGGCGCTCCTCCATACTGATTCTGTTGTACCATGACAATGGTACTCGGTTTAAGCTCGAAGTAGTTTGCTGCGGTGGCGGGCTGTTGGATGCCTATCCGTGCGGTTGCCACGTTCGGATTGGCAAATGAACGCATAGGCACCCTTTCCGGAGGTGGTGGTGGTGGATTATTGTGGCGAGGTGGTCTCTCGTCGTCTGACATTTCGAATTTCAGATTTCTTTTTGCTTTTGCTTCTTTTCGGAGACGACGGGCGGTTCTTTCGATTTCTGGGTCGATAGGCTCGAGTTCTTTCCCTCGGGTTTTCCTTGGCATAAACCAAGTAGCACCTGAAAAGAGAAAACAAAGTCAATAATCCAGAAACTGAAAGTGAATGAAATAGAATGACAAGAAAATAAAATGCCCAATCTAATAGCGCGTATAGATGGTTGTGCTATTAGCTACAACTAGTTCCCCGGCAACGGCGCCAAAAACTTGACACGGGGTTTTGACACCCCGCGAATCTCACCGCAAGTGTACGGGTCGAAGTCAAGTAATAGTGTACGGAAGTACGAGTATCGAATCCACGGGAACTAGGAACTAAATATCACAATTACTACAAGTACTATTAATTGGACTGTCAAAATTGGAGATTTGGTTTTATAACTAATGTAATGCAGAAATTAAAGTCAAACAAACACCAGACAACTAGTAAGCAGTTTTGGAATTCAGATGGAGAAACAGTTGAGGGTTGGATATCCTTAGGTTTCACATATGAATATCAGACTAAAGAAAAATACCAGTTAATTCCGTAAATGAATACTCAACCTTAATCTAACCATTGCTCTCTCTCAAGTAACAACAGTTATATTTGTAAGACATGGTGCTTTCTCAAGCTACCATGAAGTTTATTTTGAAATCAACACAAGATTAATCTCTCGTTCTCACCTTATGTAGTTCAAAACACATTAAGCGTAGGTTATTATGAGACTAAAGTTTTACTCGGTATATCTCTATCCTTTCTTACCTTTAGACATGTAATTCCTAATTCTAGATCTCAATTAATTCTCTCGAACATAATTGACAACAACAGAACAATTGCAAGTTAGCTACGCTCACAAAGGCATTAAGAACAAAATCACATGCATTCATTAATTGGAAAAACTGATAAGAATCATTCGTCATCCATCTATATGTTCAATCCTAATTCAATCCAACCCCCAACATCTTAAAGTTAGTTCATGATGTTGGGGGATTCAAACACAAAAGATAAGGAAACGAAAGTATGAGAAAACATGGTAACGTGATCGTGGTGATAGTGTAAGATGAATTGATGAACTCCCTTTCCCGTGCTTGAATCTACTTCACGTCGTGAACGTTTCTTCGATTGGTTCTCGATCTTCGCTCCAAATGGTGTCACGTGGCTCTGGAAATTGCCCCCGAACTGCCCTGGATCGTCTGCCGTAAGTTCGATATCGAAAAAGTGACCTAAATCCCGAAATAAAAAGCTGAAATCCGCAAACAGAGGCTTACGCGGCCTTCCACGCGACTTGCAAGTCGCGTGGAAAGTCGCGCGCCTCCCAGAGGCTGCTCTGGGTCGGTTCTGGTTCACTGGTCGGGTCCTGGTTCGGTCGCGGGTCTTGGTTCGGCTTTTGGGCTTCCGTTAGGCTTCGTTTTGACTCGTTTTGGGCTCTTTTTCGCTTCTATTTCCGAGGTATGCCGCCTTTTATATAACCTGCGTAAATCACTCAATAAACCGTAAAATACCCGCCTTTTTACTTGGGTACAAGCCAATCTCGTTGGTTTGAGAACCGAAAATAACGCCAAAAAAGAGGCGTTATCAACTGGTAGGTTGGAATCCGTTTCCTCCTATTTCGAGTAGAGGGGAGTCTGCGTAGGCTCCGGGAAGGGGAGTCCACGTAGGCTCCAAAGAAAGGGCGAAAGGGGAGTCTGCTTGGGCCCCGATCGCGAAATGTTATGTGATCCCTTGCACAGTGCAGTACCATGAATGATGTTTATGTGAAGAGTATGAACTGTTTTATAAATGATTTTTATAATGTTGTTTTACACTGTCTATGGAGGGAACTCACTAGACCTCATGGTCTAACCCTCGCTTTTCAAAACCAAAACATTTTCAGGTAAGCTAATAGTAGAAGGCTCAGGTAAGTGAGCAAGAGCCAGATAGAGTACAGATGCAGCTAGAGACAGTGCCGGTGCCACTTGTAATAATAAGTTGTTCTCAGTTGTGTATAGGTTGTTTCCGCCAACTAAGTTATTTTGTCAGATGTAACGAAATTTTATGGACCCAGTTTTGGGAACTGGTTATTGATAACGCTATGTAAGCTTTATTTAGACCTGTTTGTCTTATATGGAATTTGGGTCGTTACAAATGGTATCAGAGCCATAGTTTAAGGGATTTAGGTGACCGGACGGGCCTAAACTTAAACTTTGGAGTAGAGATCACAACTGAGAATCAGGAAATGCGTTAGGAAGGCACTATTATTGATATAAGAAATGCTTTAGAAGGACACTATAGTGAAAATAGGACTAATAGGGTACCGAGGACGGTCATGTAAGGTAAGTTTGGAATTACACCTGGCCAGTGGAATTGCGAACTTACAGGTACATGTATGTGCTTAACCTACCTTATTATTCCGAAGTGGTAGTCAGAAGCTAATGTTTATGTCAGGTTTCTGTAATCTAGAATGTCAGCAAGACCCCTTATTGGGGAAGTTTCATGAGAGATCATTTATGATGTGAAGAATGTATACATCGTAGAGACGAGATGTTGTTTAGAATGTTATGAGTTGTCTAGAGGAAGCTCTACGTGAATTCGGAGAGAATGAATGATTGATTTTGAGTAAGACTTTTGTTTCTAGAAAGTCCTAGTTCTAGAAATCGTGGGAAGAGATCAGTTAGACTGGTAAGGGATAACAATGTTGAAATTTTGAATGTATCAATAGAACCCTGACTTCCTAGTCGGGCTTTTCAAGGGCAGGGTAAATGAAATAAGATACCTATAGTGAAATGAAAGCATGTAGAAGTAGAAAATGAGATAGTGATTAAAACGAAATAGTATGAAAGGATTGAGTAAGTGAGATGTGGAAAGGATGTTCGGTAAGTTGTTGCATGACCGAGAGGGCGACCACTGGTCGTAGGTAAAGTGTCAAGGGTAAGCTGCGGAAGTAAAGCGATTGACCTTAATTGAGAGAGTAGCCTTCAATTGCAAGTAGAGTCTCATGCATGGTGTTCTTTAATGTAACCCGAAATTTTCACAAATTAAGTTAAATGGGTAAATATAAATTTAAATCGAAAACGAGTCAGAAAGTGCACACGTATGTTTAAAGAAAATGTGGTTTCATCCACGTTGCACATTGAAGTTTTGAGTCTAACGATTTGCAAAGTATTCCACATTTTTTTTGATAAGTTAAACTGTTACAAAAAGGTCGGGAAAACGTTTGCCAGCCAAAACTTTACAATCAAATACCTATTGATTTATTGATATCATACAAATGAGTGTGGGAACCGAATGATTTACTTTGTGTCGGTAATTCTTTCAAAATTGTGTCAAATGAAAAGATTTTCATGCAATATATTACCGTCGTAATAACATCGTTCGGTCGGAGTAAGATTGAGTCTTACGGATAGATGCATGTACACGATTCTTGAAACCGTTGTGCAGGGCATTGAGGTTATGAGGATGATGGGGTCGTGGGTACCCAAGCTAGTTGCGAAGGTGGTTTGTTAAAATGATAAAGTGTGCAAAATGATTTAGTTAATGCGTTGTCATGCATGAAGGCTACTAACTCACTAGGTTGGGAGAAATATTATATTCTAAGATAAAGTAAGATTCCAAGAGTGGAAAGGTGTTGGACAAATCAGGGGAGGACGTATGTAGTTTTAGTACACGTGTTCAAGAGGAAAGGGGGACAGTGAAAGAGTCGGAAGTGAATCATAGTGTCGACTGTATGAGGGTCTGTACCCTTGTTCGGTATCTGGAGGTACGGGTGTCGAGGGACGGTTGGGTCCAGGGGAAGGACTAGAAGTCATCAAGATGTTGATTTTAGCAACTCGTTAAGCGTAGTGTTGAGAGACAGAAGTGAAACGTCCACGGTGTTGGGTATGAGTTTCGAGGTGAGCTTGTATTGTTGTTATTGCAGGAGTAAGTACATAATAGAGCGAGGCGTATTATGGAAGCGATAGGGATATGTTGGGAGGATTAGGTTCCGTAAGGAACCCTTGTTAAAGAATAAGTAAGGAAGTAGTTACAGACTGTCCGTTGTTGTAGAAGTCGATAGCTAGGTAAGATGGTCGAGGCCGAAGACGTGAACCAGAAGATGGAAAGTTGATAGAACACCTTGTAGGGGTGTTAAGAGGATGAGATGTTTTCGATCTGAATAAGAGTTCTATTTACGAGGTATGGAAGGATATGTAGAATGAGGAAGCTTATGGCCCAATCAAAGCGAGTGTGTAGATTTCATCAGTCGGTAAGAGATGTGTTGTGTCTATGTAAGGGCTCAGATCGTAAAGAGCTATCTAGAATGGTCGCGTGTGAGCTAATTGTGAACTCGTGGGTTATAGTTCAACAAGTTTGGAAAGAACTACGTAGTGAGATAGACTCGATTGTAGTATGCGGGAGAAAATGAAGGAAAGTGTGAATTGTGTATGATTGACCATGAGAGACTTGGTCTACAGTGTTATGTTATGAGTTAGAAATGTACAGTTATGTAATGGCATTTATTGCCAAGTTAAATGTATCAGCTAGTATCGTAGTGGGGTGATATTAGAGAAGGAGAAAGTATCAGATAGAAGCTCTTGGGGTTTACGGATGAGATGTACGATCTTTTAACCGGTTTGATGGAACACATAGGGTGTAAGTTGACTTTATGGTGTGATTATGTTCGGGGTTGAAGGACGGAGTAGTGGTGGAAGATTACCCAAAGGAGAAACCAAGTGTTTTGGTTGTAATAGTCACTAAGTAAGTATATGTTGGAACCATTAGAATTCTAAAGAGGATGAAGAATGCGTTAGTCAAATTGTGTTATAGTAAATGGTAAATCTCTAAAGAGCATGAATTGTTTCTTATGTGTGAGGGAATGATCCTAGACGAAAACAGTTAGAAATTTGGCTATGTATAAAGACAAGATGATGAGTATGGGTCGGAGTAGTAGTATTATCATTAGTTGATTTGAAACGTCGTGAATGATGTTTAAGCCTTTGCTTGACTGATTAAATTTTTAGGAATTATTAAGTAATGACATTTATTGGTTATTACAGGATGTGTTGCTTCCTACCGGGATTCTTATCAAGAATTGTTAAGGGATAATCGTTATGTTAAAGTGAGAATGGGATGTTAGTATGATGGAATATGTAATTTTCAAATTATTGTGTAAATTGTGAATTGTTGGGTTACTCGGTGGAGGTTGTTAATTAAGGAATCAGTGTTGACTGAGGAATTTTGTGAATACCGAAATAGCGAGATATTGATATTAAGTTATTAAATATGATAATTTATGGTCGTTGTGGTTAATCGAAAGAATTATGGAACCCGAGTTTCGTGGTGTTCCTGAAGTAATCGATCCGATTGGAAGATGAAAAATAAAATGATTGCATGTTATGGTTACAAACAGAGATTATGAGTCTAATCGGAGTTGCGCAGCAAAGGCGTGAAGGTATGTTGTTATTGTGTTATTATTAGAAGGATTTATTCTGAGAGTTAAAGACTTAAGCTTTGATAATCAATTGTCGCCGGTTATCTGTGGAGTGAATTCCGGGACGGAATTCTTTTAAGGAGGGGAGATTGTAATAACCCAAAGTAAATATTGAGATTTAAATAAAAGTTAAGGGGTACATTTTGTTTATTATGAAAATATGGGGTTAAAAGTTGAAAGTTTGGAACTTAATCCCTTTTCTTTTTCTTGTGTGCCGTTTTGCTGGAAGGAAAGAAAGCAAGTTATAGATTTAGGGTTGTGTGTGTGTGTGGTTTAACCTGCACATCGAGAGAGAGAGAGAGAGTGAAAAGGGCAGTAAGAAAGAAGCTGCCATGGGAGACTTTGGACGTTCTTCGTGAGGAGAAGGCAAAGAGAAAGAGACAATGATCTTGTGTGTGTGTCCTGTGTGTGTGCGCCGGGAATAAAAAACAGGAGACAGCCGCCGAGAGAGAGAGACAACCGGCGAGAGAGAGAGACAGTCGACGAGAGGGAGAGAGACGACGGGGGAGAGAGAGAGGCGACGAGAGAAAGAAGAGTGATTTAGGCAGTTTTGGTGGTCGCCGGCGGTGGTGGCTGCCGGTGGTGGTCGCCGGAGGTAGTGGTTGAGTTGGCTTTTCATGCGAATTGGGAGAAGGAGAGGAGAAGTTCTTATCAAAATCCAGGTATTTAATCTAAACCATTTGTCTCCTTAGTTTTTGTACCTAGTGTTTAGGATTGAGTTTTGGGACTCCGAATGCTAATCAAAATGGGTTTGTTAATTTATTTGAAAGCATTTGTTTATTTAAATTTTGTTGGATTAAGGGGTGGTTGAAGCTGGATTATGTAAGAATATGTGTTTAAGTCTTAAAGCCTCATCAAATGTTTAAAATGGGTAAGTTTGATTAGGAACTCGACTAAAATGTTTAATTTGTAGTGAGAACCTTGGTAATCACTCTTAAGGTTTGTTCTTCGCTAAAGCTAGCGAATTACAGTTTTAAATCGTGAAATCGAGACCGAGCAATTCAGTGTCTGGCGCATATGAGAGTTGGCGCAAAACAGTGTTTGGCGCAAAACAGTTTGGCGCAATGCTGGTTGGCGCAAACCAGACCAAAAGATCTAGACCGAGTGGTTTGGGGGCTGAAAGTTAAGTTGGGCCGAGAAATTCTTAAATTCTCTTTGGACTTAGAGTTACAGTGGGCGTGGTTATTAAGTTGGGCTTAGTTTATTATTAAAGTCTATAAGTATTTTAAAGGGGCCTAGTACGTAATTGATAGTCTATTTATTAAATTGGGTCATATTATTATTAACATGATCCGGCTTTGATATTAGAATCAAGTGTTATAATTTTATGTTGGGGGAACCTAGAGTCGGGTAAAATAATGGATCCGGTATACCATTTCAAATGGATGGGAATGTAAGGACCATTAATTATGATTTTGGACTAGAAGTGTAACCTACCAACTTAGACAAGTTTGTGTTGAGTTCGGGATTTAACTCGAGTAATAAATGAACGAATTATGACGTACGTTATTAATGTATTAGGTGTTCCACCTAGAGATCGGAAGTGTAAGTGAGGAGCTTTGGAGCGAGCAAGCCAGGTGAGTTTTTCTAACTAAAATACGCGCTCTTACGTGTTTTCTCAATGAAGGTGATTATATGTAAATGCCCTGTTATTTTACATGACTTTTACTTAAATGAAAGATTTATACTTTACTGATCAGGGTACGTGTACGAGCATGATTTAATTACAAGTGTTTACGAATGTTATCCCATGAAAATAATGCTTTACTGAAAAGATTGTTCCAGCCAGATGAAATGGATTGTAAAATGGTATACGGAGTTCATGTTTTACGTTTATGATGAACTATGTGTATGCCATGTGGAGTCGGTCTGCACTGCGGGATCAGAGATAGATCCTCGGGTTCTGATGATCCCTTGGATATGTATGACAGACTGGTAGATTGGAATCCGTTTCCTCCTATTTCGAGTAGAGGGGAGTCTGCGTAGGCTCCGGGAAGGGGAGTCCACGTAGGCTCCAAAGAAAGGGCGAAAGGGGAGTCTGCTTGGGCCCCGATCGCGAAATGTTATGTGATCCCTTGCACAGTGCAGTACCATGAATGATGTTTATGTGAAGAGTATGAACTGTTTTATAAATGATTTTTATAATGTTGTTTTACATTGTCTATGGAGGGAACTCACTAGACCTCATGGTCTAACCCTCGCTTTTCAAAACTAAAACATTTTCAAGTAAGCTAATAGTAGAAGGCTCAGGTAAGTGAGCAAGAGCCAGATAGAGTACAGGTGCAGCTAGAGACAGTGCCGGTGCCACTTGTAATAATAAGTTGTTCTCAGTTGTGTATAGGTTGTTTCCGCCAACTAAGTTATTTTGTCAGATGTAACGAAATTTTATGGACCCAGTTTTGGGAACTGGTTATTGATAACGCTATGTAAGCTTTATTTAGACCTGTTTGTCTTATATGGAATTTGGGTCGTTACAAATGGTATCAGAGCCATAGTTTAAGGGATTTAGGTGACCGGACGGGCCTAAACTTAAACTTTGGAGTAGAGATCACAACTGAGAATCAGGAAATGCGTTAGGAAGGCACTATTATTGATATAAGAAATGCTTTAGAAGGACACTATAGTGAAAATAGGACTAATAGGGTACCGAGGACGGTCATGTAAGGTAAGTTTGGAATTACACCTGGCCAGTGGAATTGCGAACTTACAGGTACATGTATGTGCTTAACCTACCTTATTATTCCGAAGTGGTAGTCAGAAGCTAATGTTTATGTCAGGTTTCTGTAATCTAGAATGTCAGCAAGACCCCTTATTGGGGAAGTTTCATGAGAGATCATTTATGATGTGAAGAATGTATACATCGAAGAGACGAGATGTTGTTTAGAATGTTATGAGTTGTCTAGAGGAAGCTCTACGTGAATTCGGAGAGAATGAATGATTGATTTTGAGTAAGACTTTTGTTTCTAGAAAGTCCTAGTTCTAGAAATCGTGGGAAGAGATCAGTTAGACTGGTAAGGGATAACAATGTTGAAATTTTGAATGTATCAATAGAACCCTGACTTCCTAGTCGGGCTTTTCAAGGGCAGGGTAAATGAAATAAGATACCTATAGTGAAATGAAAGCATGTAGAAGTAGAAAATGAGATAGTGATTAAAACGAAATAGTATGAAAGGGTTGAGTAAGTGAGATGTGGAAAGGATGTTCGGTAAGTTGTTGCATGACCGAGAGGGCGACCACTGGTCATAGGTAAAGTGTCAAGGGTAAGCTGCGAAAGTAAAGCGATTGACCTTAATTGAGAGAGTAGCCTTCAATTGCAAGTAGAGTCTCATGCATGGTGTTCTTTAATGTAACCAGAAATTTTCACAAATTAAGTTAAATGGGTAAATATAAATTTAAATCGAAAACGAGTCAGAAAGTGCACACGTATGTTTAAAGAAAATGTGGTTTCATCCACGTTGCACATTGAAGTTTTGAGTCTAACGATTTGCAAAGTATTCCACATTTTTTTTGATAAGTTAAACTGTTACAAAAAGGTCGGGAAAACGTTTGCCAGCCAAAACTTTTACAATCAAATACCTATTGATTTATTGATATCATACAAATGAGTGTGGGAACCGAATGATTTACTTTGTGTCGGTAATTCTTTCAAAATTGTGTCAAATGAAAAGATTTTCATGCAATATATTACCGTCGTAATAACATCGTTCGGTCGGAGTAAGATTGAGTCTTACGGATAGATGCATGTACACGATTCTTGAAACCGTTGTGCAGGGCATTGAGGTTATGAGGATGATGGGGTCGTGGGTACCCAAGCTAGTTGCGAAGGTGGTTTGTTAAAATGATAAAGTGTGCAAAATGATTTAGTTAATGCGTTGTCATGCATGAAGGCTACTAACTCACTAGGTTGGGAGAAATATTATATTCTAAGATAAAGTAAGATTCCAAGAGTGGAAAGGTGTTGGACAAATCAGGGGAGGACGTATGTAGTTTTAGTACACGTGTTCAAGAGGAAAGGGGGACAGTGAAAGAGTCAGAAGTGAATCATAGTGTCGACTGTATGAGGGTCTGTACCCTTGTTCGGTATCTGGAGGTACGGGTGTCGAGGGACGGTTGGGTCCAGGGGAAGGACTAGAAGTCATCAAGATGTTGATTTTAGCAACTCGTTAAGCGTAGTGTTGAGAGACAGAAGTGAAACGTCCACGGTGTTGGGTATGAGTTTCGTGGTGAGCTTGTATTGTTGTTATTGCTGGAGTAAGTACAGAATAGAGGGAGATGTATTATGGAAGCGATAGGGATATGTTGGGAGGATTAGGTTCCGTAAGGAACCCTTGTTAAAGAATAAGTAAGGAAGTAGTTACAGACTGTCCGTTGTTGTAGAAGTCGATAGCTAGGTAAGATGGTCGAGGCCGAAGACGTGAACCAGAAGATGGAAAGTTGATAGAACACCTTGTAGGGGTGTTAAGAGGATGAGATGTTTTCGATCTTAATAAGAGTTCTATTTACGAGGTATGGAAGGATATGTAGAATGAGGAAGCTTATGGCCCAATCGAAGCGAGTGTGTAGATTTCATCAGTCGGTAAGAGATGTGTTGTGTCTATGTAAGGGCTTGGATCGTAAAGAGCTATCTAGAATGGTCACGTGTGAGCTAATTGAGAACTCGTGGGTTATAGTTCAACAAGTTTGGAAAGAACTACGTAGTGAGATAGACTCGATTGTAGTATGCGGGAGAAAATGAAGGAAAGTGTGAATTGTGTATGATTGACCATGAGAGACTTGGTCTGCAGTGTTATGTTATGAGTGAGAAATTTACAGTTATGTAATGGCATTTATTGCCAAGTTAAATGTATCAGCTAGTAGTAGTGAGGTGATATTAGAGAAGGAGAAAGCATCAGATAGAAGCTCTTGGGGTTTACGGATGAGATGTACGATCTTTTAACCGGTTTGATGGAACACATAGGGTGTAAGTTGACTTTATGGTGTGATTATGTTCGGGGTTGAAGGACGGAGTAGTGGTGGGAGATTACCCAAAGGAGAAACCAAGTGTTTTGGTTGTAATAGTCACTATGTAAGTATATGTTGGAACCATTGGAAGTCTAAAGAGGATGAAGAATGCGTTAGTCAAATTGTGTTATAGTAAATGGTAAATCTCTAAAGAGCATGAATTGTTTCTTATGTGTGAGGGAATGATCCTAGACGGAAACAGTTAGAAATTTGGCTATGTATAAAGACAAGATGATGAGTATGGGTCGGAGTAGTAGTATGATCATTAGTTGATTTGAAACGTCGTGAATGATGTATAAGCCTTTGCTTGACTGATTAAATTTTTAGGAATTATTAAGTAATGACATTTATTGGTTATTACAGGATGTGTTGCTTCCTACCGAGATTCTTATCAAGAATTGTTAAGGGAGAATCGTTATGTTAAAGTGAGAATGGGATGTTAGTATGATGGAATATGTAATTTTCAATGAAGGTGATTATATGTAAATGCCCTGTTATTTTACATGACTTTTACTTAAATGAAACATTTATACTTTACTGATCAGGGTACGTGTACGAGCATGATTTAATTACAAGTGTTTACGAATGTTATCCCATGAAAATAATGCTTTACTGAAAAGATTGTTCTAGCCAGATGAAATGGATTGTAAAATGTTATACGGAGTTCATGTTTTACGTTTATGATGAACTATGTGTATGCTATGTGGAGTCGGTATGCACTGTGGGATCAGAGATAGATCCTCGGGTTCTGATGATCCCTTGGATATGTATGACAGACTGGTAGGTTGGAATCCGTTTCCTCCTATTTCGAGTAGAGGGGAGTCTTCGTAGGCTCTGGGAAGGGGAGTCCACGTAGGCTCCAAAGAAAGGGCGAAAGGGGAGTCTGCTTGGGCCCCGATCGCGAAATTTTATGTGATCCCTTGCACAGTGCAGTACCATGAATGATGTTTATGTGAAGAGTATGAACTGTTTTATAAATGATTTTTATAATGTTGTTTTACACTGTCTATGGAGGGAACTCACTAGACCTCATGGTCTAACCCTCGCTTTTCAAAACTAAAACATTTTCAGGTAAGCTAATAGTAGAAGGCTCAGGTAAGTGAGCAAGAGCCAGATAGAGTACAGGTGCAGCTAGAGACAGTGCCGGTGCCACTTGTAGTAATAAGTTGTTCTCAGTTGTGTATAGGTTGTTTCCGCCAACTTAAGTTATTTTGTCAGATGTAACGAAATTTTATGGACCCGGTTTTAGGAACTGGTTATTGATAACGCTATGTAAGCTTTATTTAGACCTGTTTGTCTTATATGGAATTTGGGAACTGGTTTTTGTGCGCCGCATCTGATATTAGAATAGGAAAAGAAAAACTTTTCATTTAGGGTTTGTGGTGTGTGTGTGCTGCATATCGAGAAAGCAGAGAAAGAAAACATGGGGTTGTGGGTGTGTTGCTATTCATCTAGAAAGGAAGGAAGAAAGAAAGAAAAGCCATGGAAGCCCTGTGGGTATTTCGTGAAGTGGCAGCGAGAGAGAGACGATGAGAGAGAGAGACGAAGAGAGAGAGAGAAGTGGGGGGCTGAATTGGTGGTCGCCGGCGGTGGTGGCGGAAGTGGTGGTCGCCGGCGGTAGTGGCTGAATTGGTGGTCGTCGGCGGTAGTGGCTGAAGTGGTGGTCGCCGGTGGTGGAGGCTGAGGTGGTGTCTAACCCCTAAACAAATCGTCGTGTCCTTTTCAGTAGCGAGAGACAAGAAGAAAAAGAAGATCGTTTGGCACGGTTCCTATATCGTGAGGTTCTACGCTGGTAAGAAACCATTCCTGTGTGTTTCTCTTCTGTGAGTAATGTTAGATTTGTTAAGTTTCTTGTTGCTCTCAGTTATGTAAGTTGAGAAAACAAATAAGAGTATTAATATAGAGTTTAATTCTAATCCATATATGTTAGTCAAGGTTAAACCAAATGTTTAAAGTGGGTGAGTTTGGTTAAGAAATCGACTAAGATGTTTAAATCATAGTGAGAACTTTGGTAATCACTCTTAAGGTTTGATTCTCCGCTTAAGTTAACGAATTACAGTTTTAAATCGTGAAATCGAGGCCGAGTAAATCAGTGTTTGGCGCAAAACAGTGTTTAGCGTAAAGCAGTTTGGCGCAAAGCTGTTTGGCGCAAATGCTGTTTGGCGCAATCCAGACCAAGATCTGGACTGAGTGGTTTGGGGACTGAAAGTTAAGTTGGGCCGAGAGATTCTTAATTCTCTTTGGACTTAGAGTTACAGTGGGCTTGGTTATTAAATTGGGCTTAGTTTATTATTAAAGTCTATAATTATTTTTAAAGGGGCCTAGTACGTATATGATAGTCTATTTATTAATTTGGGTCATATTATTATTAACATGATCCGGCTTTGATATTTAGAATCAAGTGTTATAATTTTATGTTGGGGAACCTAGAGTCGGGTAAATTAATGGATCCGGTATAGCATTTCATTTGGATGGGTAAGCAAAGACCATTAATTATGATATTGGACTAGAAGTGTAATCTACCAACCTAGATAAGTTTGGGTTGAGTTTGGGATTTAACTCGAGTAATAATGAACGAATTATGACGTACGTTATTAATATAATAGGTGTTCCGCCTAGAGATCGGAAGTGTAAGTGAGGAGCTTTGGAGCAAGCAAGCCAGGTGAGTTTTTCTAACTAAAATACGTGCTCTTACGTGTTTTCCAAGGAAATTGATTTTTTGAATATATCCTGTTATTTTACCTGACTTTTATGTAAACGAAAGTTAATACTCTACTGATCAGGGTATGTTTATGAGCATGATTTATTTACAAGCTGTTACGAATGTTTTCCCATGAAAATTATACTCTACTGAAAAGATTATTCGGCAATGAAACAAATTGTAAAGTGTATTATAAATCTCATGTTTTATGACGATGATGGTTTATGTGAATGCTATGTGGAGTCGGTTGCACAGTGGGATCCGGGTACCAAGGGATTTCTAATCCCTTCGGCATATGGAGGTTAGCTTGTAGGATGTAATTCATTTCCTCCTACATGAAGGAACGAGGAGTCCCCTTGGATTTCGGCGTAGACAAGAGGGTGTCCGTTAGGCCCCGATCAGAGTAGCTTATGCGACCCTGAACCCTGTGTTTAACCTTGGATGATGTTTATGAGAAAAATGTGAAAGTATGTTTTCTATGAAATGATTTTATACTGTGTTGAATGTTTTATGGAGGGAATTCACTAGACCTTTTGGTCTAACCCTCGCTTTTCAAAACTAAAACCTTTTCAGGTAAGCTTATAGTAGAAGGCTCCGGTAAGTGAACAAGCGCATGATAGAGTACAGAAGCAGTTGAGACAGTGCCGATGCCACTTGTAGTAGTAGTTGTTCTCAGTTGTGTATAGGTTGTTTCCGCCAACCTTAGTTTGTGAATGATGTAACGAAGTTTCGGGACCAAATTTTATTTTAAAGAGTATGATTTAATGCTATGTTTGTCCTATGAATTTTGGGTTGTTACAAAATATTCCGTCGGTAAATAATTACATTATTTTTAAAAAAAAAATATTATGAAAACCGTCGGTAATCCGTCGCTAATTACCGACGGATTACCGACGGCCACTTTAATATATTAATTTTAATTTATTATTATTAAATATTCCGTCGGTAATCTGTCGGTAAATAATTACATTATTTTTATAAAAAAAATATTAAATAAACCGTCGGTGTATATATGTTTGAATGTTTGTATGTATATACATGTATGTGTGTATGTCTATGTTGATGATAGTATATGTGTGTATGTATATGTGTATGATAGTATATGTACACGTATGTACAGGCCGTTCCTGACATTTTAGAGGCCCTGTGCAAAAACTTAATGTGAATTTTTTCCTGGTTATATTATTTATTAAATTCAAAATAAATTATTTTATAAAATATGTATAGAAGTACAAATATCATAAACAAGATTCAAATAGAAATCAAACTGATCTATATGTCATTAAATTAATGATCATAAATTTTATATGATTAATTTGTTGGTAATAATAAAAAATTAATTAGTAAGAAAACTAAAGTTAATCACATAATACGTATAATGTATAATATACAACACTCCAAAAGTGGCGTATAAAATTAAGAAAAAGATAAAAAAAAAACGAATAATGATAAAGAAAACTTTTATTCGTTAAATAATGAAACAAAGTTAGCAGAAGAAATCATTCAAAAATAAAATAATAATATTAAATATTTGCTCATATATTAAAACACGTACTTTGAAAGTGGAAGAACCTAACTACAAAAGTTTACAAATATATGGAGATAAAAAAAAATATTAAATAAATAAATTGGAGACTTTAGCCTTCTAAAAAACAATTTAGCGAATGAAATTTAGTATAGATACGAGTTTTCAATATATTCATAAAGTTTTGATAAGAAAGTTACTATCAATAATTAAAAAACAATTAATAAACGATATAAACATATAAACGAAAAGAAGAAAAAAAGATAAGAAAGACATAGTTTAAGAAACCTATAAAAATAAAAATAAATGACCGAATTTAATATTTTGGTTTAAATCGGAAATAAATAATTTAAAATCAAGTAATCATAAAAAATAGATACTAAAAAATACGATATATTATTATATAATTAAACTATCTTTTTTTGTGAATTTATAGTAAATTGCTTTCAAAATAAAGAGACCCCACTTTCATTGATTATAGGACCCAAAAAAACAATGTTGGGTCCATGGTGTATACGAGAATAGAACAAGGGGTATATGCTAAAGACATTGACGCGCTACCCAACTGAACCAACTAGCAAGTTGTTTAGATTTTAGCATTATATGTATTATATTTAAATATATACATATAAAAAAAATTTAAAAATCGGAGGCCTTCAACGATCGGAGGCCATGTGCGACCTTAATGGAACACCCTAATGCACGGCCCTGCGTATATACACTACACCAAATGTTGTCTTAGACAACAAACGCTAATTGCCTATGTTGCTTAAGATAAGCTTAGGCAACAAAGACTAATATATGTTGCCTAAGTTTTCTCTTAGGCAAAGTGTGGTTCTATGTTGCCTAAGTGTCACCTTAGGCAACATATAAATGATTATATGTCGGTATATAATTACATTATTTTAAAATATATATATATTAAATAAACCCTCAGTGTATATACGTATGAATGTTTGTATGTATATACATGTATGTGTGTATGTCTATGTTGATGATAGTATATGTGTGTATGTATATGTATATGATAGTATATGTACACGTATGTATATACACTACACCAAATGTTGTCTTAGACAACAAAGGCTAATTGCCTATGTTGCTTAAGATAAGCTTAGGCAACAAAGACTAATATATGTTGCCTAAGTTTTCTCTTAGGCAAAGTGTGGTTCTATGTTGCCTAAGTGTCACCTTAGGCAACATATAAATGATTATATGTTGGTAAATAATTACATTATTTTTTTTTAAAATATTGAGAAAACCTTTGGTAATCCGTCGCTAATTACCGACGGATTACCGACGGCCACTTTAATATTTTAATTTTTATTTATTTTTATTAAATATTTCGTCAGTAATCCGTCGGGAAATAATTACATTATTTATTTAAAAAATATAATAAATAAACCGTCGGTGTATATATGTATGAATGTTTGTATGTATATACATGTATGTGTGTATGTCTATGTTGATGATAGTATATGTGTGTATGTATATGTATATGATAGTATATGTACACGTATGTATATACACTACACCAAATGTTGTCTTAGACAACAAAGGCTAATTGCATATGTTGCTTAAGATAAGGTTGGGCAACAAAGACTAATATATGTTGCCTAAGTTTTCGTTTAGGCAAAGTGTGGTTCTATGTTGCCTAAGTGTCACCTTAGGCAACATATAAATGATTATATGTTGGTAAATATTTACATTATTTTAAAAAAAATATATATATTAAGAAAACCGTCGGTAATCCGTCGCTAATTACCGACGGATTACTGACGGCAACTTTAATATTTTAATATTTATTTATTTTTATTAAATATTCCGTCGGTAATCGGTCGGTAAATAATTACATTGTTTTTCAAAAAAATATATTAAGAAAACCGTCGGTAATCCGTCGCTAATTACCGACGGATTACCGACGGCCACTTTAATATTTTAATTTTTATTTATTTTTATTAAATATTCCGTCGGTAATCCGTCGGTACATAATTACATTATTTTTTTAAAAAAATATTAAGAAAACCGTCGGTAATACGTCGCTAATTACCGACGGATTACCGACGGCCACTTTAATATTTTAATTTTAATTTATTATTATTAAATATTCCGTCGGTAATCTGTCGGTAAATAATTACATTATTTGTTTTAAAAAAATATATTAAATAAACCGTCGGTGTATATATGTATGAATGTTTGTATGTATATACATGTATGTGTGTATGTTTATGTTGATGATAGTATATGTGTGTATGTATACGTATATGATAGTATATGTACACGTATATATATACACTACACCAAATGTTGTCTTAGACAACAAACGCTAATTGCCTATATTGCTTAAGATAAGCTTAGGCAACAAAGCCTAATATATGTTGCCTAAGTTTTCTCTTAGGCAAAGTGTGGTTCTATGTTGCCTAAGTGTCACCTTAGGCAACATATAAATGATTATATGTCGATAATAATTACATTATTTTTTTTTAAAATATATTAAATAAACCGTCGGTGTATATATGTATGAATGTTTGTATGTATATACATGTATGTGTGTATGTCTATGTTGATGATAGTATATGTGTGTATGTATATGTATATGATAGTATATGTACACGTATGTATATACACTACACCAAATGTTGTCTTAGACAACAAAGGCTAATTACCTATGTTGCTTAAGATAAGCTTAGACAACAAAAACTAATATATGTTGCCTAAGTTTTCTCTTAGGCAAAGTGTGGTTCTATGTTGCCTAAGTGTCACCTTAGGCAACATATAAATGATTATATGTTGGTAAATAATTACATTATTTTTTTTAAAAAAATATTGAGAAAACCGTCGGTAATCCGTCGCTAATTACCGACGGATTATCGACGGCCACTTTAATATTTTAATTTTTATTAAATATTTCGTCGGTAATCCGTCGGTAAATAATTACATTATTTATTTAAAAAATATATTAAATAAACCGTCGGTGTATATATGTATGAATGTTTGTATGTATATACATGTATGTGTGTATGTCTATGTTGATGATAGTATATGTGTGTATGTATATGTATATGATAGTATATGAACACGTATGTATATATACTACACCAAATGTTGTCTTAGACAACAAAGGCTAATTGCCTATGTTGCTTAAGATAAGGTTAGGCAACAAAGACTAATATATGTTGCCTAAGTTGCCTAAGTGTCACCTTAGGCAACATATAAATGATTATAAGTTGGTAAATAATTACATTATTTTTTTTAAAAATATATTAAGAAAACCGTCGGTAATCCGTCGCTAATTACCGACGGATTACTGACGGCCACTTTAATATTTTAATATTTATTTATTTTTATTAAATATTCCGTCGGTAAATAATTACATTATTTTTTTTAAAAATATTATGAAAACCGTAGGTAATCCGTCGCTAATTACCGACGGATTACCGACGGCCACTTTAATATTTTAATTTTAATTTGTTATTATTAAATATTCCGTCGGTAATCTGTCGGTAAATAATTACATTATTTAAAAAAAATATTAAATAAACCGTCGGTGTATATATGTTTGAATGTTTCTATGTATATACATGTATGTGTGTATGTCTATGTTGATGATAGTATATGTGTGTAACAACCGGGTTTTTTTTCTAGTATGTATGAAGGTTTAGTGCCAATTGTCTAATAAATGAAAGTTAACTTGAGGGACTAAGTTGTCATTTGGAGAAAGAGGGGTAGGGCACAAATCCCTAGGGCAGCCTCCATTTCACAATTCAGTATTGGTGTGGTGTGTGTGTTTGGTGGCTCAAGGAAGAAAGGGGAAGAAGAAAAGAGAGAAGAAGGAAACTCTTGGAGAGGAATCAAGAAGTTAAAATCAAAGACAAAGTCAACAAGGTAAACCTCTCCTAATTCCGTTTTTCTTGTTGATGTAGTATCCCCCTCGTATTCAATCTGGATTTATAAGTCTGAATGTAGAGATTCATTGAGTTTTCATCACTTTCTCCTTGGAAATGGGTTTTGAGGGTTTTTGGCTTAGTAATCGATTTTAAGGGATTAAAGTGGGTTTAATTGGGTATTTGGGGTTAGTGAATGAACCCTTGAGGTTATCTAATCAAACTAATGGCAAAAATCGGAGTTTAAATCAGTTTTAAAATTTTTAAGTTCGAACAACCGTGTTTTCCGGACACCAGTTTTCGGTGGTGTCCGGATAGGTTGCAGGTGTCCGGGTAAGGGCCCCGTGAGGGTGTCCAGGTATTTCTTAGTATCCGGGTAGCTGAAGTCTCCGGATAAGCTTAGTGTCCGGGTAGTTTTGCCCGGATAAATCCAGCGTCCGGATTGTTGTGTCCGGACAATGTTGCGTCCGGAAAAGGTGTTGTGTCCGGAAAAGGTGTGGCGTCCGGAAAAGGTGTTGTGTCCGGAAAAAGGGTTGTGTCCGGAAAGGGGTATCCAGACAGTAGGTCTGAGCTATTTATCTGATGTGGATCTATTGCCTTAGGTGTTCGTTTGGGTTAGCTTGGAAGTATTTAAGAAGTGCGGTATACGTCAATCTAGGTGAGTTCCCTAAACCCTTTTACGACTTAAAGTGTTGAATGATTTTGACTGATTATGGTTTCATTTACGAGCATGAAATGTTTATAACTGTTACACATGTTTTCCATGAAATACCTATTTTACTTGAGGAAAATGTACTGTACTTGATGAACTGCGAATGACGATTTCCAAAGGTTTTAAAGATGCATGTTTTGTGAAATGAATGACGTGCTATGTGGAGTCGGTCTACACTGTGGGATCAGAGATAGATCCTCGGGATCAGATGATCCCTTGGATATGTATGACATACTGGTAGGTTGGAATTTATTTCCTCCTATTTCGAGTAGAAAGGGGGGGTCTGCGTAGGCTCCGGGAAGGGGAGTCTGCGTAGGCTCCGGTTGAGGGCGAGAGGGTAGCCCATTGGGCCCCGATCGCGGAATGTTTATGTGATCCTATATACAGTGTAGTACCATGCCTGATTTTATGTTAAGGTTTACGATGATAATTTTCTATAAACGATTTTATACTGTGTGCATGTTGTTTTCGGAGGGAATTCACTAGACCTTTTGGTCTAACCCTCACTTTCAAAACTAAACCATTTTCAGGTAAGCATGTTAAGGGTTCTTCAAGTAAGAACTAGGAGGCGATAGGAAGAACTGGAAGCATAGAGTAATTTCAAGTTTTGGCTACGATGACTATAGAATATCTCTCGGCTGTGGAATTTAGGGACTTCCGCTGTCAATTTTGTTTAGTATGAATTATTGATGTTGTAAAGACAAGGTTTTATGTAATTCAAATGCTTATTTATGGTTGTTTGCTTGCGCTGAAATTTGGGACGTTACAAATGGTATCAGAGCCTTAGTTTAAGGGATTTAGGTGACCAATAGGGCCTAAACTTAAACTATAAGATGAGGAACACAGCCGAGACATAGGATTGCCTCTAGGAACGATCACTATAAATGCGTTAGGAAATAAGGTGCCAAGGACAAACGTGTAAGGTAAGTTTGGGATTACACCTGGCCAGTGTAATTACGAACTTACAGGTACATGTGCGTGCTTAAACTTACCTTATATAGCAAGATTATTGTGTCATGTCTAGCAAAGGTTAATAATTGTTTTCTTTCAGCGTTAGTGAAATGGCTGGAAGAACTTTGAGGAGTAAGTCGGCACATGCTGTGCCAAGGAATCAGGATGAAGAAGTACTAGAGAATGGACCGGTGGAACCTACGAGGGCAACTGTTACCCGGGGAAGGGGAAGAGGTAGGAGTCGTGGAAGGGGTCGGGGAAGAGCACCCCATCGGGCCGCCACCCAAGTGGTCGGGGCTGGGGAAAACCCGAACCTGAGAACGACTCGTGCAACTAGAAGAACGAGGAGTGTGGAAGCCCCCATTCATCAAGAAGACTCTCTTCAGGAGAGTTCAGCTTCTGCTAGGAGAGTAACTCAGCCAAGGGGACGGGGTCGAGGCCGCGGGTCTACTTTTGTCACTCGGGAGAACCTAGCTGCTGAATTGGGTAAGATTCAAGAGACCTTGCAGGCTCTCCTCACTAAGAAGAATGAGTCAGCTTCGGGAAGCAAAGAAGCAAGCGAGAATCGGGAAAGCGCAGAACTGTCTAGTCTACTAGTGACCGGTACTGGGAGTCACTTGAATTCAAACCCTCAAGTGATGAATGAGTTAGCCGCTAAGGGATGCAGTTACAAGGCCTTTGCCTCATGCAAGCCCCCTACTTTTAAGGGCGAGTATGACCCTATCTTGGCAATGAAATGGGTGAAGGAATGGAACTGGTCTTCGATACATGCAAGTGTGCTGATGGGGATAGGGTAATGTTTGCTTTGTCCATGTTGAAGTCTGATGCAGTTTACTGGTGGGAGGCTAAGACTGGGGGAAAGGGTTCGGCAATGGCTAAGGGGATGATGTGGGAAATGTTTGTGGACAGGTTTAAGGCTCAATTCTGTCCACTCGCGGCAGTGAAAAAGTTGGAAGAAGAGTTTCTGGGTCTGGATCAGGGAGGAATGACAGTGCGGGAGTATACTTCTAAGTTCATTGAGAAGTCCCGCTTTGCTGATTTGTATGTGCCAACAGAAGAGCGTTGGGTAGAACGATTCATCCATGGGTTAAAGAGCAGTATTCGAGAATTGGTTCTGACTAGAAACCCCACTACTTTTCAGGCGGCCATCAATACGGCCGAGCTGATTGAGAAAGAAAAGAACCGTCAGACGACTGAGAAGGGTGGGGAGAAGCGCAAGTGGGATGGTCCGGGTAACGACTCAAGAAGAAGAAAAATGTTTCGGCCAGGCAACCGTGTTAGCAAGAATGCCGCTGGACAAATGTGTTCGAAGTGTAACAAGGTGCACCGGGGAGAATGCATGGCAGGTTCAAACTCATGCTACCGGTGCGGCTTGCCCGGTCATTTGTCAAGGGATTGTCCGGGGACTAGAAAGTATTGTTACCAATGTGGAGCTACTGGCCACATGCGCAATGATTGTCCTCAGCTGAAGAAAGGGGGACCAGCCCAGTTTGGTGAACGACCAGGAAACGGAAGAAATGACAAGGGAACAGAACCAGCGCGTGTGAAGGGACGTGCGTTCCGCATAACTGCGGAGGAGGCGGAGGAAGCGCATGATGTTGTGGCAGGTACATTCCTAGTGAACTCTTTGTGTGCCAAGGTGTTATTTGATTCGGGAGCGAATCGCTCTTTTATATCACATGTTTTTATGAAATGTTTGGGGGTAAGGCCTAGACGTTTGGAGAGAGCACTAGAGGTGGAAACCGCCAATGATAGATGGGTATACGTTAAGGAGGTGGTGGAGGATTGTGTCATAGATATAGAAGGGAGGTTGGTGTCAATGAAATTATATCCCATGGCAATGGGAGAGTTTGACATAGTGTTGGGAATGGATTGGTTAGCAGCGAACGAAGCGACTATCGTTTGTAACAAGAAACTGGTCAGGATTCGGTTACCTGATGGGGATTCCGTAGTGATCTATGGGAATCGCCGTGATAGGAAGACTAGCCTTATCTCAATGATCAGGGCTACTAAGTGTTTGAGGAAGGGGTGTCAAGGGTTCTTGGCGTACGTGTTGGACGCCAAGAAAGAGAAGCGTGGGTTGGGTGATGTGCGAATAGTAAATGAATTCCCGGACGTATTTCCGGATGATTTGACAAGTTTACCGTCGGATCGTCAGATCGAGTTCAAAATTGATCTGATGCCCGGAGTTGCACCAATTGCCCGCGCACCTTATAGATTAGCTCCGTCCGAAATGAAGGAAATGATGACTCAGTTGCAGGAGTTGTTAGATAAGGGATTCGTTAGACCGAGTACGTCCCCGTGGGGAGCACCTGTGCTCTTCGTGAAGAAGAAGGACTGCACTATGCGGATGTGTATAGACTACCGTGAGCTCAACAAGGTCACGATCAAGAACAAGTATCCGATACCGAGGATTGACGACCTATTTGATCAGCTACAAGGAGCCAACTACTTCTCCAAGATAGATCTGAGGTCAGGGTATCATCAACTCAAGGTGAGGGGGAGGATGTGCCGAATACTGCCTTCAGGACCAGGTATGGACACTACGAATTCTTGGTGATGCCGTTCGGGCTAACCAACGCCCCAACAGCATTCATGGACTTAATGAATAGGGTATGCCAACCTTATTTAGACCAGTTTGTGATAGTGTTCATAGATGACATCCTGATATTTTCAAGATCAGAAAGGGAGCACGAAAGTCATCTTTGGACGATTCTCGAGCTGCTAAAGCAGGAGAAGCTGTTTGCGAAGTTTTCTAAATGCGAGTTTTGGCTAAGGAAGGTCCAGTTTCTCGGACACGTGGTGTCTGAGAAGGGAATTATGGTTGACCCGGCTAAGATTGAGGCCATCAAAGATTGGGAACAACCTAAGAATCCGTCAGAAATTCGGAGTTTCCTCGGGCTGGCGGGGCACTACCGAAAGTTCATCAAGGACTTTTCGCGTATCGCCACGCCATTAACGGCCTTAACCAAGAAGAATGCCAAGTTCATTTGGTCGGAGAAGCAAGAGGAAGCATTTCAAAGGCTTAAGGATATGTTGAGCAGCGCTCCGATGTTGTTACTACCGGATGGTTCGGACGATTTTGTGGTTTTCAGCGATGCCTCGAATCTTGGTTTGGGCTGTGTACTCATGCAACGAGGTAAGGTGATCGCTTATGCCTCTCGACAGTTAAAGGATCATGAGGCTCGTTATCCTATGCATGATTTAGAATTGGCGGCAGTGGTCTTTGCCCTGAAGATTTGGCGGCATTACCTGTATGGGACGAAGTGCCAGATCTTCACGGACCACAAGAGCTTATGTCATCTCTTTGATCAAAAAGAGTTGAATATGCGCCAGAGGAGATGGATTGAATTGTTGACCGACTACGATTGTAAGATCGAATATCATCCGGGGAAGGCAAACGTGGTGGCGGATGCTTTGAGCCGTAAGGAACGAAGTGAAACCCCCAGTATTGTGGCCATGAGGGTCGAGATCACGTTCAATCTGTTAGCAGAAATAAAGAAATGTCAGATTGAAGCGCTCGAAGCTGAAAATCTTAAGAAGGAAAGAATGGTAGGGCAAGCGTCCTTGTTAGTGGAAGATAGTCGAGGGGTGAAATGTCTCAATGGGAGAATCTGGGTTCCAAAACTCGGAGAGCTCCGAAAACTGATTCTCGAAGAAGCTCACAAATCGAAGTACACGATCCACCCCGGAACTAACAAGATGTATGGAGACCTAAGACGAGACTATTGGTGGCCGGGAATGAAAAAGGACATAGCTCATTTTGTAGAGATCTGTATGACCTGTTCGCGAGTAAAGATTGAGCATCAACGACCGTACGGAAAGCTTCAGTCGTTAGAGATACCGATGTGGAAGTGGGATCAGATCACGATGGATTTCGTGACCCATTTTCCTAGAACTCCAAAGGGTTTTGATGCCATTTAGGTGATCGTGGATCGGCTCACGAAGTCGGCACCCTTTTTGCCTATACGAGAATCTTACTCGTTGGAGCAGTTAGCAAAGTTGTACATCGACGAGATCGTAACCCGCCATGGGGTGCCGACGTCGATAGTGTCCGACCGAGATAGCAGATTTACTTCCAAGTTTTGGAGGAGCTTCCAAAGAGAAATGGGTTCGCGGATTAAGATGAGTACCGCATATCATCCTCAGACCGACGGTTATAGTGAGAGGACGATCCAAACGTTGGAAGACATGTTAAGAGCTTGTGCTTTAGAATTCCAAGGCTCTTGGGAAAAGCATCTACCTTTGATCGAGTTCGCTTACAATAACAGCTATCACTCGAGCATCAAGGCAGCGCCATTTGAGGCACTCTATGGTAGGAAATGTCGAACTCCTTTATGTTAGAGCGAAGTCGGAGAAAGGCAGCTAGCCAGGCCAGAGTTGGTGCAACTGACTTCAGATAAGATTGTCCATGTGCGTGAAAGACTGAAGGTCGCTCGCGACTGCCAGAAGAGTTATGCGGATAAGAGACGGAAAGACATAGAATTTCAAGTCGAAGACCATGTCTTGTTAAAGGTGTCTCCTTGGAAAGGAGTGGTTCGATTTGGAAAAGTGGTAAGCTGAGCCCACGTTACGTCGGGCCATTCGAGATTTCAGAACGAATTGGAGAAGTGGCGTATAGATTAGATCTACAGGAAGAATTACGAGGTATCCACAATGCGTTTCACGTATCCAACTTGAGGAAATGTCTAGCCGACATAGCCAAGACAGTGCCATTGAATGACATAAAGGTGGATGAGAAACTGAATTTTGTGGAGGAACCTGAAGAAATCACGGACGTCAAAGTAAGGAAGTCAAGGAACAAGGAAACTAAGCTGGTTAAGGTTCAATGGAGACACCACAAAGGTCCGGAGGCGACCTGGGAGTTGGAGTCGGAAATGAAAGAAAGATACCCGCATCTTTTCCAATGAGGAATTCCGGGGACGGAATTCTTTTAAGGGGGGAGTGTTGTAACAACCGGTTTTTTTTCTAGTATGTATGAAGGTTTAGTGCCAATTGTCTAATAAATGAAAGTTAACTTGAGGGACTAAGTTGTCATTTGGAGAAAGAGGGGTAGGGCACAAATCCCTAGGGCAGCCTCCATTTCACAATTCAGTATTGGTGTGGTGTGTGTGTTTGGCGGCTCAAGGAAGAAAGGAGAAGAAGAAAAGAGAGAAGAAGGAAACTCTTGGAGAGGAATCAAGAAGTGAAAATCAAAGACGAAGTCAACAAGGTAAACCTCTCCTAATTCCGTTTTTCTTGTTGATGTAGTATCCCCCTCGTATTCAATCTGGATTTATAAGTCTGAATGTAGAGATTCATTGAGTTTTCATCACTTTCTCCTTGGAAATGGGTTTTGAGGGTTTTTGGCTTAGTAATCGATTTTAAGGGATTAAAGTGGGTTTAATTGGGTATTTGGGGTTAGTGAATGAACCCTTGAGGTTATCTAATCAAACTAATGGCAAAAATCGGAGTTTAAATCAGTTTTAAAATTTTTAAGTTCGAACAGCCGTGTTTTCCGGACACCAGTTTTCGGTGGTGTCCGGATAGGTTGCAGGTGTCCGGGTAAGGGCCCTGTGAGGGTGTCCGGGTATTTCTTAGTATCCGGGTAGCTGAAGTCTCCGGATACGCTTAGTGTCCGGGTAGTTTTGCCCGGATAAATCTAGCGTCTGGATTGTTGTGTCCGGACAACGCTGCGTCCAGAAAAGGTGTTGTGTCCGGAAAAGGGGTTGTGTCCGGAAAGGGGTATCCGGACAGTAGGTCTGAGCTATTTATCTGATGTGGATTTATTGCCTTAGGTGTTCGTTTGGGTTAGCTTGGAAGTATTTAAGAAGTGCGGTGTACGTCAATCAAGGTGAGTTCCCTAAACCCTTTTACGACTTAAAGTGTTGAATGATTTTGACTGATTATGGTTTCATTTACGAGCATGAAATGCTTATAACTGTTACGCATGTTTTCCATGAAATACCTATTTTACTTGAGGAAAATGTACTGTACTTGATGAACTGCGAATGACGATTTCCAAAGGTTTTAAAGATGCATGTTTTGTGAAATGAATGACGTGCTATGTGGAGTCGGTCTACACTGTGGGATCAGAGATAGATCCTCGGGATCAGATGATCCCTTGGATATGTATGACAGACTGGTAGGTTGGAATTTGTTTCCTCATATTTCGAGTAGAAAGGGGGGGTCTGCGTAGGCTCCGGGAAGGGGAGTCTGCGTAGGCTCCGGTTGAGGGCGAGAAGGTAGCCTATTGGGCCCCGATCGCGGAATGTTTATGTGATCCTATATACAGTGTAGTACCATGCCTGATGTTATGTTAAGGTTTACGATGATAATTTTCTATAAACGATTTTATATTGTGTGCATGTTGTTTTCGGAGGGAATTCACTAGACCTTTTGGTCTAACCCTCGCTTTCAAAACTAAACCATTTTCAGGTAAGCATGTTAAGGGTTCTTCAAGTAAGAACTAGGAGGCGATAGGAAGAACTGGAAGTGTTGGTTCCCGTTTTGTTTAAACAAGATTATCAGATCTATTAGTTCAAGTTTAAGTATGATGCGGAAGCGTATTTGAAGAACTAACAGATATGTTTGATAGATTTAGAACACAATATAAATAAACAGTGAACAGGAAATAATATCTCAAAGTTTACTGAATATATATATATATATATATATATATATATATATATATATATATATCAAGAACGGATTCAAGAACAGTGAGTAAGCAAAGCTTTAAAACAGATATGACTCTCAAAGTATATAAGCTATGTGTTCTTGATGTTTTTCTCTCTTAATTCTCGATTTGGAATAACTTAACATGAGTCTTCCTTATATACTACTCTAAGGGGACCATAAAGCATAAGGTACTATTCAGAATGGACGGTATGAATAGTTGGACGGATGGCATGAACAGTTGGACGTGCTGTATTGCATTTAATGCAGCAGACGTCTATTATGTACTAAGCCCTATTGAATCCAATCAGAGTTTGACACGTTGAATTTGGACAGGGCATGCTACCATGCAAGTTGATGAATAGGTTCAGAAACAGTAGCAAGATATTATAAATATCTTTGAAGTCTTTGTTGAAGACCGCAGAGGCTCTGTGAAGTGTCACAGAGGTTCTGCGGTTTGGTCCTTTGTAGAGCAGTCTTCACCGGATTCCGAGTCTTTGGTCTTCTTTGCGCGTATGACAGAGCTTCTATAGGACGCCTCTTTTAGCTTCTGTAGCTTCTTGACCTTGATCTCTCGGTAAGTTCGGCAGAGCCTCTGTAAGAGGCTTTCTTCACTTGGCCTATTTTTCACTACTTCTAAATACTTTTATGATTAGAAAGATTGAAGATAACAATCTCCCCCTAAGTAGTGAAAAATAAAAAATTGAACTTAGGTTTAGTTAGGCTAAGTTAGATAAGACAGAGGTTAAACAATACCTCGAAAGTTCTTTCATTCAGAAATATGCCAGAGGCATTTTACATTTGAGTACAATGAAAGATAGACTTTGACTTGGTTTGCAGAGATTTGAGGTTTGAGAATCAGATTTTGGCATCTTTGAAATCGTTGTAGCTTCTGTTGTCTCTTCCGATTCTTCTGATCTCTTTGTAGAATCTGATGCAGAGTTCTCTTAGGCGGATTGTGGCATCAATCTCTCTGATGAAAGTATCTGCAACATCTCTATTCATTTTCTCTGTATCTCTGTATTTTACAAGGCTTGCTCTGAACTTGTTCAGAGTACTAGTTGCGTACTTCTGACAGTCCATGCACACAAACAGTTTGACTCCGCCTTGTGGGTTTTGAAATACTAACCCGAATCTTGGTTCTGTAATGATTGAGTTGGGCACGGCGTCGGGTGGGCAGCGATCCTCTGGTGGTCGTAAATTCAGATGTTTGAGACCAAGATCCTTTCCCAGTTGAAAATCTATCATACTGTAGATCAGAAGCTTTTCCCTCATTGCTTTTCTCAACACTTGATAGGCTCTGGTGTTTGGCTCTGTGTTGTAGTTATCCTTTGTCCATTGCAGAAGTTCAAGTAGATCATAGGGATTCAGATTCCTTATGTCAGCATCAGCGAAGGTGGTTTCTGAATTGTTTACCCTTTTGACTCTGTAAAGATTGTACCTGACTCTTGGATAGGTTCTTGTGAAGGAGAATCTGCAGAAGATTACCTTTTTGATTTTATGAATTGAGAAGACTTCTGCTTTGGTTCTTGGCTTTGTTCTGCTGAAGATGTTCTCAAATTCTTCTCTGATGTTCGGATTTGTGATTTGGTCTGTTGGATGGAGGTTCTGAAAGGGTTGTTTGTAGAGATATTTGTACACCACTTCTTCCATTTCTTCGTATGTTGGACCATGTGGTGGTACTCGTCTTCTGAGACTCTCCATCTGTTAAACAACATCTGCAGCTCTTCTCGATAGAGGAATGTCTGATAGAGGCTTCAATCCATATGCCCAGTCCTCTTCTTCAGGCTTTGGAGTTTGAAAGGCATCAAAGGAGCTTTTCATCAGTTTTTCTGTAGGATTGGGTACTGATTTCTTTTTCTTGGGCTCTTCTGTCATTTTTGCCTTTCCCTTGTCTTTGTCTTTTGGAGGTGCAAAACTTGTTGCTTCTGTAGGTTTGGTTGTTGGCGCTTCTGTTGGAATGATGGGGGTTGCCTCTGTAGGTTTTGACACTTGTGTTTGAGAGGACTTTTGTGGCGTTGGTTCTGTTGGCTTTCTTTGCTCTGTAACCTCTGTTAAAGGTTCTTTGGTGACTTCTTCTGTAAGCTCGGTTTTTGTTGGTGAAGGTTGGATATCGAATTTTCTTGCCATTTTGAAAGCTAATGTGAACTTGTGCCTTTCTTCTTCTCTCTGCGCCATTCGTTCAGTCATTGTATTGTGCATCTTTCTCAGAATAGAAGAAGCAGAGGTCGTTGCTCTTTTTGGTCAGGTGGCAATCGACTTTCTTCTTGGTATGGTTTGGGGTTTTTCTGTTGATTCTGTTGAAGGTCTTTCTTCCAAGTTGATTACCACAGGGGTGATTGTTGCCTCTGTGGTTTGCTGATCAGCTTCTGGAATATTGGTTTCTTCAGAAGTTGATTCCACAGAGATGGGTGTTGTCTCTGTGGTCTTTTGATCTTGGGTTTGTTCTGGAGGGGCTTGGCTGATTGGTTCTGCTGCGATTGGTGGAGTTTGTAGTCCTCTGGTCGTAGCTTTCCCCCTTATATTCTCCCCCTCAGGATGATCTGATGGACTAGGATGGTCATCATCAGAGTCATCCTGACTCTTATCAGAAGTACCCTCTGCTCTGCAGGAAGCTTTGGGTTTCTTTGGTAGTTCTGCTCCTGCGGCCATCAACTTTGCACATACATCATCACAGAGGCCGATTAGAGTTGCAAGCTCTGCTTCTATGTTGAAGCGCATTCTGCCGACACTTTTTCTGAATTCTTTAACGTAGTTGGCATTTGTAGTAGTGAAGGAGACAATGACTTCTGTGACTTGGTTTATGACATTCTGCCCGAGCTCTGTCAGCTGTGCTATGGTCATGTAATCTTTTGGCTGCATCATTGTAGTGTTGCGCATTGCCTCTTCTTGAACGTTTTGCAGAGCCTTCTGTAGTTCTGCAGGTGTGATGCTCTGTGATTTGTTGGATTGCTTGTTCATTTGTTCAAGGAAATGCTTGACTGATTCCTTAAATGCAGATGTTGCAGCTATTCCAAAATCTTTAGCAGCAGAAGTGGCTGTAGTTGTGGCAGTTGTTTGAGCAGAAGATTTCATCTCTATGATCGCCGTTTTCACCTCTGTGGACAGATTGTCCATTTTGGTGTTCAGATTTAGCAAGGCCGTTGATGTTTTCTCTGCAAAAGATGTGAAAGAGCTTTGCAACTCTTTCATGGTTTGGTTCACAGAGGTGACAAGGGTTTGGAACTCATCCCTTGATACTTGTGTCCCTGATGTAACCTCTGGAGGAACACATTCGTCTCCAGAGTGAGTCCCTGCTCCTGGGACACCTTCGTTCACCCTTGTTTGTACGTTGGGGGTGGAAGGATTTCCATCTGATCTTTGAGAGGAAACCTGAGTTTCAATCTCTACAGAAGTTCTGTGAAGAACAGTGTCCAATCCCACTCCAGAGGTGGGTGTCGGAATGTTCTTCTGTTGACTCGGAGACTTGTCTAGAGTCTCTTCGTCTTTGTGCTCACTACTTCTCTCTGAAAGAAGGGTTGGCCCTATTTCGTGCGTGGCAGAGGAAACAAATTCCTCTGTAGGGTGTTCTAGTGTGATCTGGGGCGATTGATCACGAACAATAGGTGAGTCTCTTTGAGGAGACTCCCTAGGAATGGATTCCTCGGTTTCTGTGGGCGCAGAAGTCGAAAGAGTGACTTCTGGCTGGATGGGTTGGGTTTGGATCGAGCTGTGCTGCTCTTTTTCAATAACTCCTTCTGCAGCTAGACCTGCGGAGTTAGATGTGTGGGTTGCACTGGGAGTTGGTTTTGGTTGTGTGCCTCTATTAATCCAGACATCTTTTCTTGTTTCTTCCTCTGTTAAGCATCCAAGCACTACATCATTTTCTACCATTTCAGCTTCTGTAGCTATCCGATGGCTTGGTGCTTCTTCCCTAGCTTCTGTTGAAGTTCCTTGCTCTGTGCCTAAGAAGTCGTACATTTGATGAGAGCCGTATAATCTCATGACATGTGGATGATAGTGACCTTTTCGTATCCAGACAGCTTCTTCTTCATCTGAATCTACCTCTGAGACCTCTATTCTTGTCTCCCTTGTTTCAAATCCCTCTTCTTGTACAACTTTGGTGGCCTCTTTTCCTTTTTCTATTATTTTCTCTAAAGCCTCTGTTACTTCATCTCTATTCCACTCAGCTTCTGTTTGTTCTATTTCTTCTGAAGCTGGGCTTGGACTCCTTCTGTGGACGTCCAATCCTTGTTGAATGAAGGGGTTCTGTAGAATAACAGGTGTCTCAGCTGATTGATCTCTGGGTGTTTGATCATCTTCTTGCAGATGTGTGTCAATGCCAGAAATAGAGAAGTATTGTTCTTCTGGGGAGTGGTGGTCGAGTGGTTGTGCCGTCCACCCTGTTGTATTTAGAGTGTGGGCACTGTCAGGGTTCTGTAGGAAATCGTTTAAGTTTCCTTGGTGAGCAAATCGATCTGGGGATTGATAGGGTGATTGATATCCCTCTTCTGTCATTTCTACTTCTGCATCTTCTTCTTCTGCAGTTCTTTCTTCTGCGATTGCTTCTTCTTCTATGGTAACCAATTTTTTAAGTGATTTCCCATGCTTCTTTTTGGTTTTACTCCTCTTAGGTTTTGGTGCCCCTTCCTCTGTGGTTTTCGATTTTCTTTTCTTCTTCTGTTTTGGAGAAGAGGGAGGTGCAGTGGAGCCAATTTCTGTGCCATGAGGAGGTGAAGGTTGATCTTCTGCAGCGCTTGTGGAGGTGCCTTCTTCAGTTTTCCTCTTCTTTGATTTTGGAGTAGAGGTAGAAGATTTCGAAGAGGACTTCTTTCCCATGAGCTCTGCCCGTTTGGCTAAGAAGCTAAGTTGAATAGCCATGTGTTTTGCTAGTTTGTGATCTTTTTCTTCTTGAGTGGAAATAGGTTCTGCAATCATTGTTCCTAGGGGGACACCTAAACGCAGGGGTGTCATAGGACTCGGTTTTGGAGTTCTATGATCGCGTATGTACTATTTCTTAAGGGTTTTATTCGTGGCATACCTCAGAAGGCTCTTTGACAAAGGTCTGCAGTGTGTGTAGCCATCTACATGATCAGTGGGGGTATTTTTGTTCATTGGGAACTGTTTGGGAATTGGCCCTTCCATTGGCCAGTTCTGTATCAGCAACAGATGTTCGAACAAAACTCCTAGTATTCTTTGGAATTGCAGAGGTGGTAGAAAGTTAGGATCGTTCTCTTTGACCCTTCTGGCGTTGTTCTTTCTGTCGATGGTGTTGATGATCTCTTGCATCATTATGGTCGCGTAATCCAGTGGGAGATCATAGTAAACCCCATACATGATGATTAATATCTGATGTGAGCTCTGGTCAATACTGCCTATCTTCCCTGTCAGGCATCTGTTAAGAATTGAGAACAAGGTGTTCCACATAGGTGGTAATCTGCCTCTGCGGAAGTCATTTCTCTTCCTCAGTTGGGTGTTGTACCCAAGCGTTTCTATGAAACGACAGATCTCGTTGTCTGTTGGTTGCTCTGCATATTTCTTCAATCCAAGAAGACCCCTTGTTGGTAGGTTGAATTCAAGTGAGAACATTGTTCTATTGAACTTGATTTCCAGATGTTTAGATTTGTCAGGTCTTGAAATGTACCCTTTGATAAGAGAATCATCTTTATCAAATCGGCAACTTTGCCAAAACTTGTTCAAATATCTAACTGGAATTTTGTTTGGGGTTCTTGAGAGTAGAGGGAAGAGGATATGATTTTCCATTATGTTTAGAAGAAAGGCATGGGCTTCGCCGAAAGCAGTGGGTGAGGGGACCAAATAGCAATTGTTGGATTTGATTGGTAGTACCTTTTCGAAATGATCCTTTGCTATGAAGTTTTGAAGATGTGTGGTCGGAGCAAATTCTGCTGAATCGCCGGAATCTTCTAGTTCAATACTTTTGGCAAGGTGGGGGTTTTCTGAATGTTCAGAATGAGCAGGTGAATGTTCTGGTGAGTTCGCCGGAGAGTGTGCAGGGGAGATAGCTTGAGAAGATGAAGCCATTGGTAATGAGAATAAGATACTTGCAGGTTTTTGCAGGGTTTCGCCGGAGAAGAATGAGGGTTTGTAAAAAGTTTATGAGAGGGTAAGCTTGGTTTTTATAGAAGGGTAAAACGGTAGAATTCGAAAGAGTAAAATATATGGCAATGGATTAAAATTTGGAATCCGTACACAAGTTAGAACGGCAGGTTCAACTTTCCACAGAAAACGTTCCATGTACGCCCAATGAAAAAAGACACGTAGGCCATGTCAGAGGATGACAGGACGTCGTGCGCGGCCCATTAATGCTAGGCGCGTGGGGTTGTTCTTAGCCACATGAGATTCACTCTCAGTAAAAGTAACCGTTATTATTACATAAATGCAAAAGTAACAGATTGACAGAACTTCTGTGGTTTATAGAAGCTCTGTGATTTTGAAAATCTTGATGTTTATCCCTTTCTCATATATCTTATTGTTATCATGACTTCTGTGGGTTCTTCTTTAACCAAAACGTTTGCAAAGGCACTGGAGAGGATCAATAGGATTTTTAGTTAAGAATTTTTACTCGCAGAGGTTTTGTGGCTCTGTGGGAACTTGCAGAAGCTCTGTGAGAGCCAGCAGAAGCTCTATGAGGGAAAAAATCTCATAACAAAAATTCTATTAAATTTTCTGATCATCCAATTTTTGATCTGTTTTAAGAGATGTTTTTCGGACATATTTGAAAGTTGGTGTCCGAGAAAACTGTTATGGAAAAAGTTTTGTTCGTGAAGGTCATGGTGTATGTATTCGGTTTCCGAGATAACATTCCAAAAGATCGATAGAGGGTTAATTTGTGATCTCAGAGCATATTTCTGGCAGAGCCTCTGTTGAGCTCAGCAGAGGCTCTATGACCTCAAATTTCTCATAACTCAAATTTTATGAAACTTTTTGATCTTTTGATTTTTGAAATGTTATCCACAATATATTTAGGACATATTTGACAATTTGTGTCCCAGAAAACTGTTTTCAACAACCTTTTGTACGAGAGACATACCTTTTTGGTTCTTCTTTTCTCGGCAGTGATGTCTGACTTCTGTCGATATAGATTCATCGACATTCTTCTTTGACTCCCCCTTGAAAGTTTTACCTCTGTAGATCATTTCAGGGTCCCTTTTTGCCCCCCCTTGATCTAATCACCTCTGTAGATCAGGAATTTTCCTTTTGCTCCCCCTTGATCTATGCTTGGATCAAAGAATGATAGGATTTGTATTGAGCATGTCTTGTTTTTCCAGAGGTTCTGTGGAGGTCGTCAGAGGTTCTGAGCAGACTTACAGAAGCTCTGTGATATCAAGAACTATTTAAGATTGAGAATTTACATACAAAAATAAATTAATCAAAGCAATAAGTTAAGTAAAATAGAAGTATATACTTATTTACAGAAGATAAAGCTATACTTACAGAGGATTTTCACATCATATTAATCATTCCTAACTTACCCACCAAGAAATTAAATCTTTTCTCGTCTAAGGCTTTGGTGAATAAGTCTGCAAGTTGATATTCTGTTGGCACGAAATGCATCTCGATTGTACCGTGTTCAACATGATGTTTCAAGAAGTGGTACCTTATATCGATATGCTTGGTTTTGGAATGTTGCACAGGATTGGCAGAGATGGAAATGGCACTTTTGGAATCACAGAAGATGGGTATTTTGAATAGAATGTGGCCGTAGTCTTTTAGTTGAGTCTTCATCCATAGAACCTGAGAACAACAGCTAGCAGCAGCAACGTATTCAGCTTCTGCCATAGATATTGATACACAGTTATGCTTTTTGGAGGTCCAACTGACTAGCTTACCACCTAGAGGTACTCTTTCTGTCGAGCATGCATCCTCCATAGTCTGAATCTGTATAAGCTTTAAGACAAAAGCCAGAGTTTTGTGGATACCAGAGACCAAGATTTTTGGTCCCCTTTAGGTATCTAAAGATTCTTTTAACAGCATCATAATGTGATTTCTTAGGATTAGCTTGATAACGTGCACAAAGACATGTGGAATGCATAATGTCAGGTCTGCTTGCAGTTAAGTATAACAGAGATCCAATCATGCCTCTGTAGAGAGTGCATTCTACAGAGATGCCATCTGGATCTAAGGATAACTTATTTCCAGTGGCCATTGGAGTTTTCATTGCAGAGGTATCAGAGAGGCTATACTTGAAAAGAATGTCAGAGACATATTTGGCCTGATTTATAAAAATTCCCTCTGATGTTTGTTTGACTTGGAGTCCGAGGAAGAATGTTAATTCTCCCATCATACTCATTTCAAACTCACTCTGCATGAGTTTTTCAAAACTTTTGCACTCTTCTGTATTAGTAGACCCAAAAATTATGTCGTCCACATAGATTTGTACAAGCATTGTTTCACTGTTTTTACGTTTATAGAATAGGGTAGTATCTGTTGTACCTCTGTTGTAGCCATTTACTAGAAGAAAGGTAGAAAGTCGTTCGTACCATGCTCTTGGAGCCTGTTTCAGTCCGTACAGAGCCTTTTCAAGGTAGTATACATGCCTTGGGAATTTTGAGCTTTCAAACCCTGGTGGCTAATTTACGTAAACCTCTTCTTGGATTTCACCGTTGAGAAAAGCTGATTTTACGTCCATCTGATAGACTTTAAAACCTCTGTGAGCTGCGAAGGCTAAGAATATTCTTATTTCTTCGAGCCGTGCAACAGGAGCAAAAGTCTCATCGTAATCTATGCCTTCTTCTTGTCTATAACCCTTGGCCACCAATCGTGCTTTGTTTCTGATGACCACTCCATCTTCATACTTCTTATTTCTGTAGACCCACTTAGTCCCAATGGCCTGTTTCCCTCGTGGCAGAGGTACTAAAGTCCATACTCTGTTACGCTCAAACTGCAGAAGTTCTTCTTGCATGGCGTCTACCCAGTTTGGGTCATCTAGGGCTTCAGAAATCTTCTTTGGTTCTATCACACTAATAAAATTTGTAAAGAAACAAAAATTAGCAGTGGCAGACCTGGTTTTTACTGAGTCAGAAGGTTCTCCAATTATTTGGCTTGGAGGATGGCTTTTTGTCCACTGAGTGGTGCGTGGAAGATGGTCATCAATGTCATCGAACCTTTCTTCAGAAGCTTCTTGTGGATCTTCTTCTTGTGTAGCCTCTGTCGTTCTTCTTGCCTTGGTAGTTGATTCTACCATTTGTGGAATGATTGGTATGAGTGGTGGTGGAGTTTGTTCCTCTGAGGACGTATAATCTTGGTCCTCAATTTCCTCTGTAATTGGTTCTTCTGTGGATTGTGGAGTTTGTTTTTCAGCAGCTTCTGTGGTCGTTTTTCTTGATGTTTCATCTTCTGCATTTTCTTCTTCGGCATTTGCATCTGTAGTATTTACAGAAGAAGATGAAGCATTATTTGGACCAGTTAGAGTCATACCTGTAGGATTTTGTCCGACAGAGGATGGTTCTTCAGAAACTCTGATGGTTCCAACAGAATGATCTATGTCATCGTGGAACATCTCTAAAAATAGAAGATTTAAGTCTTCTTTCGTTTGCGAGATGTCAGAGGTTTCCCTTTTAAGTTCGAGTTCTGAACTTATTTGCTCAAAAGTCATTTGGAATGAATCATCAAAAGAAACATTGATACTTTCAACAATTTTTCGAGACCTCGTAAGGAATGCTCTGTAGGCTTTGGAAGTGGCAGAGTATCCAATGAATTTTCCTTCCTTAGCTTTTACCTCAAACTTTCCTCTTGAATCTCTGTCGTTTAAAACAAAGCATTTACATCCTTACACATGAAAAAATTTGATGTTTGGCCGCCTTTTGTTGATCAATTCGTAAGGAGTCTTGAGGTGTCTTTTCACAATGGTTGAACGATTTTGTGTATAACATGCGGTAGAAATCGCTTCTGCCCAAAAGTTCATCGGTAATCCGCATGCTGATAGCATAGCTCTTGCTGCCTCCACGAGCATTCGATTCTTCCTTTCGACTACGCCGTTCTGCTGTGGAGTGCGTGCTGCAGAGAAGTTCTGTGATATTCCTTCTGTGGAAAGATAGGCTTCAATGACAGAGTTTTTAAATTCTGTGCCATTGTCACTTCTTAACTTCTGTATTCTGCATTCATAAAGAACTTGGATTCTTTTCATTAGATTAATCAAGATGATTGGAACATCCGATTTCTTTCGAATAAATTCAACCCATGTGAAACGCGAATACTCATCAATTAAGACAAGTATGTATTTCTTGCCACCTAGGCTCTGTATGGCAATGGGACCGCAGAGGTCAACATGAAGCATGTACAGAGGTCTAGTGCAGGACACATCTGTTTTGCCTCTGTGGGAAGCTCTTCTGAGTTTTCCCATTTCATAGGCAGAACACAAGTGATCCTTATTAAATTTAACATTAGGCAAACCATTAACTAGATCAAGTTTTACCAGTTTATCTAATGTGTGAAAGTTCAAGTGACAGAACCTGTTATGCCATAACCAGGCTTCTTTACTTTCGCCATAACAAGGCAAACTTTGTCCTTGGTTGTTGAACAAAAATTCATCAGATACAGATCACCTTTTCTTTCGGCTCGCAGAAGTTCCATTCCTGTGTCTTCACTTTGCAGAGAGCAGAAAGTTCTTTTGAATAACACATCGAATCCTCTATCACAGAGTTGACTTACACTTAGTAGGTTGTGTTTAAGGCCATTCACATATGCAACTTTGTATACAGAGACGTTTTCCTTCTGTATGACTCCATAGCCTTTGATGTGTCCCTTCTTGTCGTCTCCAAAAGTTACAGATCCACCATCGTGTGTTTCTGTGTACGTGGATAGTAAACTTCTGTCGCCAGTCATGTGCCTTGAGCATCCGGAGTCAAGATACCAAATTGGCACAAACCGCTTCTGTAAGACAATCACAGAGACTTAGGTACCCATATCCATATGGGTCCAATATTGTTAGAATTTTTCAAGTTTGCCTTAGCATTCTTGAAATACATTTTATCTTTTGTAGAAAAATCAGATTGTTTCTCTCTAGGTTCTGACTTTGGAGTTTGAATTTTAGTGGAGAGTAAGCAATCTGGACTTGAGAAGTGATTATTCAATTTGAACATAAGATCAAAGCAATGACAGTATTTAATATGAGACGTGATTTGTTTGAACTTTTCATTGAATTTATTGAACTGAACCACATAGGCATTACATTCTTTCTTAACATTAGATTTCCTATTACAAGAAGATCTATGAATACTAGAATGTTGTTTGCAAAAGTCTTGTTTAGGTCGTGCCTTCTGTGAGTCTCTTCTGTGGTGAACATCTTTCTTCACTGTCACAGAGGAAAAATATTTGTTAGCTTTAGGCCTTTTTCCCTTTTGTTGCCAAGTGGGATTCTCTTTAATTTGCTTTAAAGGTTTTGAAAATTTTGAGCTTTTAGGATTTTTAGAGGCCTTTTTCAGATTATCAAGCTCTGTAGAGGTTTTGACTTGTATACACATTTTGAGAAAATCTGGACAGATAGGTATCTCTGTGATTTTCTCTTTTGGAGAAATTGTTCTGTTAAGAACCTCAGAGGAGAATTTAACATCCTCTGTGTCACAGTGAATTATCCCTGATTTAGAATCAGTCTCTGAGTCGTCAGAGGATGAATCGTCCTCATATACAGAGGTTGAGTCATCTCTTTCGACAGAGGCTGGATTTTCTGAGCATGTATCGTACGAGCTTTCTTCCTCTGTAAAATAACTTTCATAGATAGCAGAGGTTTCTGATGAGATCTCTTCAGCGAGAATTTGATCTATAGAAGATGTACAGAGATTTTCTAAAACATTTGTGTTAATCCAAGATCTTCAATAACGTGCTCTGATACCAATTGATAAACCCTAAAGATCAATCAAGATAGAGAAGATATGAATTCGTCATCTCATTGATCAAGAACACTGTATACAAGATAGGAGTTCTGCACTTTCTCTCTCTAAGATATGAATGTGAATTATGAGAATGATTCTAAGAGTCCTTTTCTAACACACAACTAAACGTATTTATACTAAACACATTACAAGGTGTAAACAACACAATACAACTCAATACATTGACTTTGACTTTGACCATTCTATAATTAAACCTTGAAGACATATTGCACTAACAATCTCCCCCTTGGATTCAAGGTTTAAACAAATGCGATCAGCAAGCTTTAGCTTTCTTGAATCTTCGGACTTCATCAAAGCTTGTCAAAGTCAAAAAGGTCATCTAATCTTCAAACGGCAAATAACGAACTTCTTTCTTCGAACAGGAGAATATGAATCTTCACACAAAGCTTTTTAATACAAATAAGCACAAGTTCAAGAAAAAGAGATCACAGAATGATCAATCGATTTTCCTCAAACTCTTGAAGAATTCTCCCCATTTCCATTGACTTGAGAATTTCATTCTTCAGTGTCGATCTTCATAAACGCGCGAGTTCAAAAGAAAGAGATCACTGAAATGATCAATCGATTTCTTAAAAACTCTTGAAGAATAAAACTCCCCCTATCATTTCTTGAAACGACGTCTTCTTTCTACAAATCTCCCCATTGACATTAAAACGAATCTTTGATTTTAAACTTTCTTTAACATGAAATTGATGTAGACATTCTCCCCCTTTTTCGATGAAAGTGAGCATCACGAGCATCGAAAATCTTTTTGTAAAGCCCGTATCCCGGTATGTCATTTCTTTTATTAATTTTTTTTTAAAAGTTTTATTTAACGTGGTTTTCGTTCACGGGGTTAGACGAATTGGACCTAATCGTTAAATATGTCAAAACTTGGGTTAGATTGCGAGAAGGAGTTAGTTGAGGGGCCAAAAGTGGCAAGGGGGCCAAAGTTATACAAGGGATCGGCCAAAGGACCGACCCCCTCCCCTTCCCTCTTGTTTTTCACTTTTGCAATCCACCAAAAACCCTAGACACCCCTTCCCTCCCCTCTTTGTTGTCGTCGGCCGTAAGAGAAAGAGAAAAGAGAGCCGAGAGTGAGAGAGAGAATTCGCCGGAGAGAGAGAGTTCGCCGGAGAGAGAAAGACGCCGGAAAGAGGAGGGAGAGTCGTCACCGTTTTGGTCGGAAAAGTAGAAGAAGAAGGTCGCGTCAAGGTAAGTATTTCCGTTCGTTTTAATTAGTGTTTCTTCGTCGGAAATTGGTAAACCGCCACCACCACCGCCGCAGCCACGGCTGCCGGATGTGGGGCTGCCGCTGCACGCCGCCGGGTGACGGCAGGGGAGGTGCGTGTATGTGCGGGTGTGTGGTTGTGTGCGGGTGTGAGGTTGCGGGTGAGTCGGGATGGACGGTGTTGAGAGGTTTCGCCGAGGGTGTTACCGTGACCACCGTCGCCGCCGCCAACCACCACCACCGCCGGAGGCGGCAGTGGGTAGTGCACGGTTGTTATCCAGCGTAGTATAGCCCTTTCCAGTAAGCTTGTAGGCTGTTCGCGTCTGTTTGGTTTAAGCTATGTCTTAATGGGTTTATAAACAATATTTGTCATTTCATGTGAAAACGTTTGTCTGCCACTGTTTTGCGACGGCCATAACTTTTCCGTCGTAGCTCGGATTGAGGCGAATCCGGTGCCCACGGTTCACATTCTGTGCCGGGCACACTTTTCGTGTTTTAGCGGAAGTCCGGTTCGGCCTCTAGCTAGGCGTAATTTGGCTGTTTATACAGCAGGTCCGGATTTGTCAGTTCGCGTTCCGTTTTAAAAGTCACAGTTTCTGCCACTGTTTTGGGAAAGCCATAACTTTTTATAGGAACGTCGCATTGGGGTGAAACCAGTGCCAAAATCTCCCATTTGGAATTTAGTAAGTTTCTTATGTTTTGCGGAAAAACCAGTTCGGACCATAGCTAGTGTCAAACTGCTGTTTTGTACTGAAAGGTACTGTTTTTCGCTGTGCAGCAGATTGTTTTTGTAAAATCCATAATAAATTGTAGAAAAATCGTTAGAACGCGTGCGATATGTCCCTGGAACCCTAAGACATGGGACTTTGTGATTATGGAATAATATTTCTGGATTTATCAGTTTATAAGGGGTTAAACAGGTCCCGAACAGACCTGTGTTTTTAGAGTAAAAGCTGGAATGTGTATGTTATATTTTAGTAGTCGTGGTTTTGGGTTGGGGCGTCACTTTGACATTTGTTAACACGTAATTAGGTGGGAGAAGGTGAGTGAAGTTGGCCGGCTTGTGATTGCGGTTGCGGATACTCGCATTGCTTTAAGGTGAGTTCTCTCACTGTGTAGTTAGGGTTGTATGCATGTCATAGTAGTTTGTATGTACTACTGTCTTTAGGGGTGAGCATCGGAACTGGGTACCCGCTTTTGGAAACGGAACCGCTCTGGAACTGCCGGTTCCAGAACCGGAACCGATGTGATTGGTTCTGGTTCCGGTTCGTAAAATACGGAACCGATTAAGACCGGTTCCGGTTCTGGTTCTCATTTTTTTGGAACCGTTACCCGCTGGGTACCCGGTCCCACTATTTTTTAGTAAAAAATATTTATATATTTATTATATTTATTTTTTAGTTTTGTACCTTTTGTTAGGTGTTTTATTCGTTTTCATCCAAGTGTTTTATTTGAGGTGTTAACGTAAAGACGTGAATTGTTGTGGAAGCCGTTTTGTTGATGTCAAGACTCAATACTCGAGAGTTTCTAATTTATTTATGTAATAATTAGTTTTTATCGGATTAGTTTTCACCATTTGTTATATTTATTACTTTATGTTGGTACTTTATAGTTTGCAATAGACTTAAAATTACAAGTTTTATTGTATAAATTGTTAAAAAAACTTAAAAAAAGTTGACATTGGGTACCCGGGAACCGGAACCGGAACCGCCGGTTCCGGGTCCGGTTCCAAAATATAGAGAACCGATGTAAGCGGTTCCGGGTCCGGTTCCTTCATCCTAGGAACCGCCGGTTCCGGTTCCGGTTCCGGGTCCATGAAATTTAGCCGGGTACCCGGTTATGCTCACCCCTAACTGTCTTTGTGGTGTGAACTAGTTGTTTGTGGTGTGTAATATTTGATTGGTTTAAATGCTTAGTATAAGTGTGTTACATTACAACTCGGTGGGACCGAGGGCTCGGTGGGACCGAGGAAGTGAAAAGAAACGTTGTGGGAACTCGGTGTGACGAGTGTGTTACATTACAACTCGGTGGGACCGAGGGCTCGGTGGGACCGAGGAAGTGAAAAGAAACGTTGTGGGAACTCGGTGTGACGAGTGTGTTACATTACAACTCGGTGGGACCGAGGTGTTGGATACATAATTACTTGTAGATGTTTACTCGTTTTATGTAACTGTGGAGTTGTTGCTTATGTGCGGATAGGGGTGATGTGTATATAATTCCTATCTGCGCATGTGGTGGAATTCACTAAGCTTCGTGCTTACCCCTTCCCAATATCTTATGATTTCAGGTGCGAGTAGCAGTCGGGCATGACGGTACACACGGGCGCAAGGCGAAGGCTGTTTAAGTTTAACTTTTTAAATGGGGATTTAATTATATAACTTTTCCGCTGCTTAAATTTCATTTGACGGTTTTAATTAACGACGTTTATTTTTATTGTAATGGGATTTGTTAACTTATGGTTTGATTGTAACGAAATGCGTTATTTTTAAAATTTTAAATTCCTTGTAATTTTTGGGACGTTACAACTTGGTATCAGAGCACAGCTTGAGTGAATCAAACACATCTCGGTGTGTTTGGTCTCAAGTTGCGGCTAGGAAGTTTTAAACTCTTTTACTAAAATCTTTGAGAGTAAAGGAAAAAGGAAAACCCGTTTGGGAAACGGTGATCGAGGGCGCAGTGTGTACAGTCAGCCAACGCTATGTGGGAAGGTACAGTACTTAGTGTATTTATTGCTTTCTAGGCATAGGGTATGCATGCTAGATTGCATATGTTGTTTACACTGTACTGTATGATGATTGCTTGCTAGTAGGAATCAATGCTAGTTATGGTAGGTTGTTAAGTGAAGGCCCTATAGGTTGTATGCAGTAAGAATCATATAGCCTTAGAATATTTGATTTAGTTCTATTGCGCAGCTCTTGTTTGAGTCCAACCGTTCTAGGATAGAATCTTGTATTCGAATGTCTATTTGATTCACGTTGCATGCGACTGGGTATTCGCGAGGCAACTCGTTATGGCTAACAGGGATTCCGTTGTAGCAAGGGTAGTGGGATGAGATGAAATTCCTAGTGAGCTGGGAATAGCGTTTACATATGAGTACGTATGCAAAATTGCTTTCTAGAACATAGGAGTATGTATGCTAGATTGCTTGGTGCTTAATACACTGTATTGTATGGTTGTTACTTGCTATTAGGGACTTATGCTAACTTTGATAGGTTGTTAAGCGAATGCACTATAGGTTGTATGCGGTAGCAACCGAATAGCCTTAGAATGTTGGATTTAGTTCTATTGCGCAGCTCTTGTTTGAGTCCAACCGTTGTAGGATAGAATCTTATATTCGAATGTCTATCTGGTTTCCACTGTATACGACTGTGCGTTTACGAGGCGACTCGTCAGGGTTAGTGGGGGTTCCGCCCTAGCAAGGGTAGTGGGGTATTATGATTATTCCTAGGGAGCTAGGAAGAGCGTATACATATGCCGGTGCGGGCATATGTGTGTAGTTATCGGCGAGAAACTACTTGGACCCATCGGATGGAACTCGGAACGAGTGATGATAGGTGTGGACGGTAGTAGTAGAGCTCCTACTATTGGAAACACAGGATCAATGCTCGAGTCGGGGAAAGTCATGAGGAATCCAAGGAGTGAGCGTGAGCGTTGTTAGTGTGAGTTATTATGTGCTAATAACTCGTTGTAATATCTACCCTGAATAGCCATCACAAGGAGGAACAACAATAGTGAACCTACTAGTGCAGATGGGTACTTGTTTTGCTTGAGGTGATGATCGTTGGGGTAGTGACGAAGGTTATAAATTAGTAGTCATTGGAATAAAAGGACGATTCTAGTATTAATCACTTGTAGTGAGCGTTTGGGCCGTAGTATAGGACGGCTAGGCTGTCCACTTGTGGATGGGGTTGCTGATGTAATAGGTGTTTTAAGTAGACCGTTTCGGGTCAAGATTGATGATTGTGCTAGAATCATAGGCTTAAAGAGACGACTTTGATTTGAGGAAAAATCGTAGGGATTATTTGACGTAATTTCCCAACTTGCCTAAAAGGTTCGAATGTCCGGATGACGTTAGTGGACCGGAGAGATTTGGAGGAGTAGGATTCGAGGCGTAGAATGCCGACTAAGTTATGCACAAAGTTTGATTTTTTTTTTGAAATAGATTGCATTAACAAATTCTTGTGTTTCAAATCATTTTATGGATGGTGTTTTGGAATTTTAGGAAATGTTCAGCACACACACAAGATTTGAAATATGGTTTTGAAAGTGTATGAAATCATTTTATCACGGGAGTGCAAACTTTGTTAGAATTTGTCTTATTTCGTTATTTTTCCAACGGTTCTTTCGGGTAAGATGATATCCGTGTTTTGTGGTGTTTAAAATGTCGGGCAAGTGACTACGGCTTGAGACTTTAACATTGGAACTCCTCCATATATGTTAGAGTTGAGACGGAAAGTTACATTCCACGATGTCTGTATAAAGCTATTTGAGTGATTTGGTTAAAATAAGTTTTGTTTTACGGCATGTTGAGTCGTGTGAGTTTAATTTCACGAGGTGCATATCTTATTTGTTTATGTGACCATTTGGGGAAATATGGGAAATCAATTTAAAGAACCCCACCTTTTGAGATTTTATGAGATTTTAGTCGATATTTTCAAATGATGGAAACGGACTGGTTTTTATCTTTAAGTTTGAAACTTACACGAGACAGTTGTGTTTTAACAAAAAATATATTTGTAAGCCGTTTCATCGTTTTGTATGACTAGCCGACGCGCGAAAAATTTGTTGGTAAACCCTGTGCCACGACATTTTATGTTTAAAAAGAGAAATGTTGGGGTCAAACGTCGTGGGACTGATTTTGAAATTATGTGCACACTTTTGTCGCTCCCGGTGTAAGGTCGAGCGGTTACTTTAAATACATGTCATGAGTCAATTCATACTAGAACCGTGACGGTTCATTTTCAAAGAAATTATTTATTTCGCTTACGTTTTGTGAGTAAACTAAGCTGCAATGAAATGATTTTCAACATGATTTTCATATGTGGGACGAGCGTGTCCATTTTTGCGTAACTACCGACCTGGTAATAGTAGTTTTATTGCTTACGGTCTTTTTGAAATGAAAAATCTTGACGTTGAAAACATTTTGTAAATGATTTTGTAAACCATTTGGGAAATGCGCTTTTAAGTGTTATGTGTCATTTTGAGAATTTTAAGGGTGTGAGTCCTTTTGGAAAACTCTTTTGTTTAACCCGTGTTGAGTTTGGGACTAATGTTGATTTTAGAGTATTACTTGCTTAAACTTTATTTAAACGCGTTTTTTGACCGACTTATGGGTCTAACAAGTGTGGAGCATTTTGCTCGGTTTTGACTTTGAGATAGTCATGGGTCAATTGCACGGTTTTTAATGGCTCGATGTGAAGTTTTGTTGATGGGTTGTTTTGATGCACAGTTTTGCACTTATTGCACGTTGCGTATTTACATGTTGGGTAAGTGAGTCATTCTGGGATAGGCATGTTGTTGGTAGACTGTTTTGCATTAGATCCTTGGTCATGTCAGTCAGTCGTTGGTAATGGTCGGTTAAGTATTTCGGGGTGGGACCCCGGTATTCATGTGTTATGACCTTGACTTTCTAGTAGGCACTAAGAGGATACAGTCTTGGGCACTTACCTGAGAGGTAGTCCCGATATGCCGGGCCTGGAGACGTACCTGGGAGGTAGACGTTAAGGTGTATCTTGTTACGGTGTAACTAGGTTTCCTAGGGCGGGTGAGGAAGATAAGTAGACGGTGGAAGATTGGGTGTTCCACACGTGTTGTTAGTGTAGACCGAATCGTGTCGGTTAAGGGAATGATGCCCTTTGTAATTAAGAGAATAAATGCGCAGTAACCTTTTTGAAGTAAGTAGTATGCTTAGGTGTCGACTTTTGGGCTTGAGGCCAAACACCTTTAGTGTAATCGGAGATTTGTAGTCGATTTTAAAATAAGTATGGTGATGGTAGTAGTAACCCTGAGATGCTTAATTGTGATGAATGGTTATGGTGGAATGACGTTCGTGGGTGATTATAAGTTTACTGGTTTGATGATGCGTGTAAGATAAGTTTTGGGAGCCTTTTTGAACTCGTGGAAGTTAATCGACAGTTATTGGTAAGTATGATCGAATTTTAGTATCCTGTAGGGTATATTGGTGAGCACCTTTAGAATGGTTAGAGCTCGAAATTTGAGTCGGGATGTATGGATTATCTATGGTTAGGAGACAACAGAAGTCGGTTGATTAGGAATGAATCCAGTTGTTGGAGTGTTCTTCCGATCATATTTTCAGTGTCCTTGAAGGAGTACGTTAGTTAGAAAAGTATTCGACAAGTTTTAGAAGGGATTTCAAGTGGACTTAGGAACCTGAGGTTGAGATGAGGGAGATCTATCCGGAGCTATTCGTAGGCAGAGACTTCGAGGACGAAGTCTAATCCAAGTGGGGGAGAGTTGTAAAGCCCGTATCCCGGTATGTCATTTCTTTTATTAATTTTTTTAAAAAGTTTTATTTAACGTGGTTTTCGTTAACGGGGTTAGACGAATTGGACCTAATCGTTAAATATGTCAAAACTTGGGTTAGATTGCGAGAAGGAGTTAGTTGAGGGGCCAAAAGTGGCAAGGGGGCCAAAGTTATGCAAGGGATCGGCCAAAGGACCGACCCCCTCCCCTTCCCTCTTGTTTTTCACTTTTGCAATCCACCAAAAACCCTAGACACCCCTTCCCTCCCCTCTTTGTTGTCGTCGGCCGTAAGAGAAAGAGAAAAGAGAGCCGAGAGTGAGAGAGAGAATTCGCCGGAGAGAGAGAGTTCGCCGGAGAGAGAAAGACGCCGGAAAGAGGAGGGAGAGTCGTCACCGTTTCGGTCAGAAAAGTAGAAGAAGAAGGTCGCGTCAAGGTAAGTATTTCCGTTCGTTTTAATTAGTGTTTCTTCGTCGGAAATTGGTAAACCGCCACCACCACCGCCGCAGCCACGGCTGCCGGCTGTGGGGCTGCCGCTGCACGCCGCCGGGTGACGGCAGGGGATGTGCGTGTATGTGCGGGTGTGTGGTTGTGTGCGGGTGTGAGGTTGCGCGTGAGTCGGGATGGACGGTGTTGAGAGGTTTCGCCGAGGGTGTTACCGTGACCACCGTCGCCGCCGCCAACCACCACCACCGCCGGAGGCGGCAGTGGGTAGTGCACGGTTGTTATCCAGCGTAGTATAGCCCTTTCCAGTAAGCTTGTAGGCTGTCCGGGTCTGTTTGGGTTAAGCTATGTCTTAATGGGTTTATAAACAATATTTGTCATTTCATGTGAAAACGTTTGTCTGCCACTGTTTTGCGACGGCCATAACTTTTCCGTCGTAGCTCAGATTGAGGCGAATCCGGTGCCCACGGTTCACATTCTGTGCCGGGCACACTTTTTGTGTTTTAGCGGAAGTCCGTTTCGGCCTCTAGCTAGGCGTAATTTGGCTGTTTATACAGCAGGTCCGGATTTGTCAGTTCGCGTTCCGTTTTAAAAGTCACAGTTTCTGCCACTGTTTTGGGAAAGCCATAACTTTTTATAGGAACGTCGTATTGGGGTGAAACCAGTGCCAAAATCTCCCATTTTGAGTCTATTAAGTTTCTTATGTTTTGCGGAAAACCAGTTCGGACCATAGCTAGTGTCAAACTGCTATTTTGTACTGAAAGGTACTGTTTTTCGCTGTGCAGCAGATTAGTTTTGTAAAATCCATAATAAATTGTAGAAAAATCGTTAGAGCACGTGCAATATGTCCCTGGAACCCTAAGACATTGGACTTTGTGATTATGGAATAATATTTCTGGATTTATCAGTTTATAAGGGTTTAAACAGGTCCCGAACAGACCTGTGTTTTTAGAGTAAAAGCTGGAATGTGTATGTTATATTTTAGTAGTCGTGGTTTTGGGTTGGGGCGTCACTTTGACATTTGTTAACACGTAATCAGGTGGGAGAATGTGAGTGAAGTTGGCCGGCTTGTGATTGCGGTTGCGGATACTCGCGTTGCTTTAAGGTGAGTTCTCTCACTATGTAGTTAGGGGTTGTATGCATGTCATAGTAGTTTGTATGTACTACTGTCTTTGTGGTGTGAACTAGTTGTTTGTGATGTATAATATTTGATTGGTTTAAATGCTTAGTATAAGTGTGTTACATTACAACTCGGTGGGACCGAGGAAGTGAAAAGAAACGTTGTGGGAACTCGGTGTGACGAGTGTGTTACATTACAACTCGGTGGGACTGAGGGCTCGGTGGGACCGAGGAAGTGAAAAGAAACGTTGTGGGAACTCGGTGTGACGAGTGTGTTACATTACAACTCGGTGGGACCGAGGGCTCGGTGGGACCGAGGTGTTGGATACATAATTACTTGTAGATGTTTACTCGTTTTATGTAACTGTGGAGTTGTTGCTTATGTGCGGATAGGGGTGATGTGTATATAATTCCTATCTGCGCATGTGGTGGAATTCACTAAGCTTCGTGCTTACCCCTTCCCAATATCTTATGATTTCAGGTGCGAGTAGCAGTCGGGCATGACGGTACACACAGGCGCAAGGCGAAGGCTGTTTAAGTTTAACTTTTTAAATGGGGATTTAATTATATAACTTTTCGCTGCTTAAATTTCATTTGACGGTTTTAATTAACGACGTTTATTTTTATTGTAATGGGATTTGTTAACTTATGGTTTGATTGTAACGAAATGCGTTATTTTTAAAATTTTAAATTCCTTGTAATTTTTGGGACGTTACACTTTTCAATTTCAGTCACGGACAATCTCCCTCTTCAAAAACATTTCTTCCCCTTGAAAAAACACGAACAATCTCCCCATAAACAAAAGATCTTGCTCCCCCTAAAAATAAGAATTGTAGAGCAAGATGATTTTCTCCCCCTGAAAATTTGCATAAAAATCATATAAGCGCACATTTTAACAAACTTATATAAAGAAAATAGAATTCATTGAACAACATTTTATAACTACTAACATTTAATCATTTGAACACCAAACAAAAGAAATTCAACTTAATGAAATGTAACAGATATTTCCATCAAGTGAAATCAAATGCATGCGTTTGGATTAAAAAACAAGACATCATCGCATATTGAGTTACAAAATGTTCAGTTTCAACTCCTTTATTAAATCTATTTGGTGTGCTAGCATGCGAAATATGATTAGCAACAAGCAAATGCACCTCTAAAACCTATAAGAATACTTTCCTCTTACTCACACTATTTGTCCAAAAACAGAATTTTCACAAATTTACAGGTTTATCGCGACTTTGTATTTTCCCCAAGTTTCAAGAGATGTGTGCTCTTAGGCATCTTTTCATATTGTGCACATTGGCAACTTTTATTATGTGCTCATTGGCATCTTTTATAATCAAACAGTTTATTAAGACTAAGATACACCGTAAACGTAACTTTCTAACTGGTCCTATAGCAGGATTTGGGTCAGCTGATCCCAGACCAGTTGGCCTTAGGGGCTAGGTGTCGAGCACCCCTTGGAACTTACTCTCCCGAACCAGAAAGGCTACATCGATATACCTTAATCCCATCTGTACCAGTAGAACATGGCTTTCTACCTGGTTCTATAGCAGGATTTGGGTCAGCCAATCCCAGATCAGTTGATCTTAGGGGCTAGGTAACGAGTACCCCTTGGGACTTAATCTCCCAAACCAGATAGGCCACAGGCACATACTATCAAACTGGATGATTTTATTATATATATATATATAATTTTTTTTTAATTATAGCATCTCAATCACTTGGTTCAAAAACGTAGTGCTTCCCCCATATTTTCGTTTCCATTCATGATTAAGACGAATAGGCTTTGTGAGCATTGTATTCTGAATAAGTCTAGATTTACACAATTTTGCACTTATATCAAAATCTCAAACATGTTTCGCTGACCTTTCGACTTATTTCAGAAGCGAAAGTAGAAACAAATATAACTCTGACGATACAAAAATGCTCGTAAAATCATCCTTAACACACATTTTATTCATTGAATGAAAAATTGAAGAATTTTTCACTTCATTGAATTAAATTTGTGAAGGTTCAAACTTTCAACATTAGTAGACATAAAATATAACACAATGTTACCTTTAAACACATGTCCTAAAAATAGAAAGATATGACAGTGAAAGGATATCACCTGATAAGTACGAGTTCTAAACTGATATGTTTAGAAGTCATAGCCTTTGAAGTACGGGTCCTAAACTGATTTGTTTAGAAGCCTTTACTGTTGAAGTGCGGGTTTTGAACTGATGTGTTCAAAAGCCATTGTCTTTTATATCTCTCCCCCTACAAAATACCAAAAGATTTACCAAATATTCCATGTATATATTAAAAGATAGAAAACTCCCTGAAATCATGTGATGTTCAATGTCTTCTTTGAAAGCACAAGTACTTCATCTTCCGAGAGTTCAACGCTTGTCTCTAAATCTGCAAAACAGATTAAGTAGATTTTGGTACCCAACGAGTCTTGGGTCCTGACACGTTAAGCGGAGCTCTATAAGAAGGAAAATGGTAAGTACCATACCAATATTGAACACTATTATTATCAACAAAATCATAATTTCCACAATAAGAATTAACAAAAGAATTAACTTTCGTTGTAAAATTCTTATTTGGAAATGATGATTTTGGTACATCTTTTCCAGGAAATTTACCTTTTACCTTCTATTGCATGTAGACTCTTTTGTAGGAAGGAAGATCAGCATAGTATTTGGAAGACATATCCACAGAATGCTCGTAAAAAATGTTAGAAGGACGCATCGGACATTCTGAAAAACACTCGGAGTTGTTGACCGACCTCACTTTGTCTTTTAAGGCATTTCGTTCCTTTGTCATCAACTCGAGCTTCTTCCGAATATCACAGTTCACCCTCTTTTCCTTCATGATATCTGTAGATAAACCCGCCAAATTCTTCGTGAGTTTCTGAATTTCTTGCTGAAATATCTTCCGTTCTACAGAAAAATCATCCTTTACGCTCCTTGCTTGAAACTCAGCTTTCTTTCTCTTTTGTAACTCACTTCTTTCCAAATCCAACTCCTCTTGCAGTTCAGAAATTTTCTCTGAAAGCTTCCCATTCTTCACTTCAAACTCTTTTCTTTTAACCTCAAACTCGGCTCTTTCCTTCTCCACCTTTTGCTTCTCTAAACATAATACTTTCTGAAAATCTGAGTTCTGCTTGGAAAGTCTTTGGAATTGGAGTTCAAAAGCTTTGTTATCTTCACAAGCTTTAGTCTTCATCTTCAATTCCTTTTCAAGATCCGAAATTCTTTGAATTAGATCCACTCTTTCTTTCTTGAAATCTTCTCTTTCCATATTCAAAAGATTTTCCATCTCTTGCAACTTCTTTGTAAGCTCGATAATCTTCTCTTTATCATCTTCCCTTTCAACTTTCTTCTCTTCTTTTCTCTTGAATTCAACCTTTGATCCATGCATAAGCTTCGTTAATTCATTCCACATCTGCATCGGGTTGTTTTTGAAAGCTTCAACGCGTTTATAAATGTGTTGTGGAAGTGCAAGAATCAAGTAGTACGAAGCGTCCTTATCAGCTTTCTTTCTTTTATACTCTTCTTCTGTAAAGTCATTCTCCATTTTATATATGATCATTGGACCTTCGGAGAAAGTTTTTATCATATATTCACCATTTTCTCGACTTGAAATGAAATCGATAAACGAAACACTCCATCGTTCAAAATCAGATTCTTTGATCAGCACTGGAAGTCGGTTCATGATCGCTTGACGATTAAAAGATCTTTATAATGTATGAAATACACTATAGAAAAAATTTCATTATAAAAAATTTTCTCAAAATAACCAAGTCAGAAATAACCAAGTCAGAAACTCGCAACTCAAAGAAGCGAGAAGTAAGAACGTGCTCTGATACCAATTGTTAATCCAAGATCTTCAATAACGTGCTCTGATACCAATTGATAAACCCTAAAGATCAATCAAGATAGAGAAGATATGAATTCGTCATCTCATTGATCAAGAACACTGTATACAAGATAGGAGTTCTGCACTTTCTCTCTCTAAGATATGAATGTGAATTATGAGAATGATTCTAAGAGTCCTTTTCTAACACACAACTAAACCTATTTATACTAAACACATTACAAGGTGTAAACAACACAATACAACTCAATACATTGACTTTGACTTTGACCATTCTATAATTAAACCTTGAAGACATATTGCACTAACAATTTGATTTCAAAACTTCCAAAATTTCTTTTTCAATTGATTCTTTAAGTTTTTCTTCTGAAAAGATGGGTTTAAACTCAGGAGCTTTTGCAGATAATTTCTTTTCGACATTTATCATACAGACAAAAGCGACCTGTGTTTGAGTCTCTGGTTTACCAAACTTAAAGATACCAATCTGATCTTGTGTTTTCAGATATTTCTTTGCTTTGATTCCTCTATTGACAGAGGTTGAAGATGATGAATCTGTGTTTTCAAACCACACATTGATCATCTTCGTATGTTTCCTCAAGTGAGGTTCTGCAGAGATTTTAACCCTTTTACTTACAGAGAGTAAGTTTGGAAAAATTGGTTTATTTGTTTTTCCTATCACAAACAGAGAAGACAGAGGTTTAAGTCTTTTGCCTTCAACACCTAGAGTAATATCATCGTACCCTATACCTCGTCTTCCTATTTGTGAGTTTACTTTCTCATACACCTTCTGTGCATCTTTATAGTTTTTAAGTAAAACTTCTCTTCTGAGTAGATCTTGCCAAAGTACCTCTCTCTCTTTTTGAAAGTATTATTTGAGAGCTCTTATGTCAGTTGTTTCACTCCTAGAAACTGAAAGCTCTTTTGTTTTGATTTTTAAAGCAGAGGTTAATTCAGAAATTTTCCTTTTTAAAGGATCTATATTATTGCTCCAATATTTTTCTACTCTTTCCTTTTCTTCAAAAAATTTGGCTTTTTCTTGAGTGAGAAGCCTTACTTCTCTCTCATTAAAGGTGAGTCTTATCTGAATGCTTTCATTTATCTCTTTTAGTTCAATCAGTTCAATGTTAAGTTTAATTGAATCATTATCTACAGATTTAGTACAAGAGGTAGAGTTTGAAATGGATACCTCATTGTCAGTGCCGGAGTCAACTTCTGCCATGCCACAGAACAGGGCATTGGTGGTGAATTCATCATCAGAGGTAGAGCCTGACTCGAAGTCCTCCTTGTTTTGCTTCAGAATGCCCTTTGTTCGCCATTAGGGATTTTTGCGCATAATATTCAGCCTTCTTTTTGTAAAAAGCTGAGTCCTTCTGTGGGCGATTTTGTCTACTTCTGCATTCTTTTGCGAAATGGCCTGGCTTGCCGCAGTTGAAACAACCTTGAGAGGTGTTTCCAGTTCGATCGTCGGACTTCTGTTGATCTCCACCTTTCTCTGTTCGGCATTCGTTTGCGTAATGACCAGGCTTACCACATTTGTAGCATTCTTGTGTTTGGCCTATCTTGTCATCTGACCCCTGTCGGTCATTTCCTCTGTAGTTTCTGTCGCTCGACCTCTGTTGGTCATCATTTCTGTAGTCTGACCTCTGTCGGTCACTTGATTCTTCTCTTCTTCCATCATCTCTTCTATCTCTCTGGTTGTTTCTGCTATATCTGTCATTTCCAAAATTTCTTTGGTTACCTTTGAACTCTCTTGTCAATAGAGCCAATGATTTAGCTAATGACGCAAGAGTTATTTCTTCCTCTATCAGCTCGTTTTCTTCGCTATCAACCATCACCATTTTCTTCTTCTCCTTCTTCTTCTCCTCTGTTGCTCTCTCATTTCTCGGTCTTTCTGTAGCCTCTGTTGATTTACTAACCAATGCGTATGGTGCAATGGTTATTGTTTTAGCCTGTGCTATTTGAGGCTCTTGTGCAGCTAGTGTTCCATAGAGATCAGAGAGTGTCCATGAGTCTAGATCTAGGTTTGTTTGTAAAGACATAGACAATTGAAGCCACTCATCATTCAGGCTCTTTAGAAACATGACGTTATTTTCTTCCGAGGTTCTGTGAATGCCAGACTTTCTGCATTTGTTTATGAGAGAGTTGAACCTGTCGTACGTCGTTTGCAGAGATTCTGTTGCAGAGGCTCTGAATGCATGATATTCATTTATGTACTGTGCCCTTCGGTTCTTCTGGGTTTTAGCACCCCCTTCCAACTGTCTTTCTAATTCTTTCCAAAGATCGTGCGTAGTTTCGCATGCATCTAAGGATTGAAAAAGTTCGTTGGGGATAGCCATTATCAAGATTCTTTTTGTTTTCTGTGCAACTTCATCTTCTGCCTTATCTTCATTTGACCATTCTTCTTTTGGCTTCGGTTTTTGATGTTCAGGGATTTCAGGAGATTCAGCAGTAGCTGGTACTCGTGGTACTACTATCATGAGAACAGGAGGAAGGTTGTAAAGATATTGTACTAGATTTTTTTCAGTACCTTCAAATAAATGAACCATTCTTATCTTCCATTGAGGATACTCATCTCGAAGGAGAGTAGGAGGTTTGGTTAATGAGCCAGCAGTGAAAAAGTTATTGGTATTTGTCATTTTAAGAGCTTTTCAGGGGTTTCAGAAAGTATATATGAAGATCTGGAAGGATTTCTGGGTAAAAAAAATTGATATCCAGAATTGTTTAATGGTGTTCTAACCTGGTAAAATGGTTTCTATCAGAATGAGTCGAAGAGTAATAGGAAAACAGAAACCTTTTTAACAGAATGAAATCTATCAATAATGTTGTCAAACGAGGATCACTTGATATTGAAAATCAAGCTTTGCTCTGATACCAATTGTTGGTTCCCGTTTTGTTTAAACAATATTATCAGATCTATTAGTTCAAGTTTAAGTATGATGCGGAAGCGTATTTGAAGAACTAACAGATATGTTTGATAGATTTAGAACACAATATAAATAAACAGTGAACATGAAATAATATCTCAAAGTTTACTGAATATATATATATATATATATATATATATATATATATATATATATATATATATCAAGAACAGATTCAAGAACAGTGAGTAAGCAAAGCTTTAAAACAGATATGACTCTCAAAGTATATAAGCTATGTGTTCTTGATGTTTTTCTCTCTTAATTCTCGATTTGGAATAACTTAACATGAGTCTTCCTTATATACTACTCTAAGGGGACCATAAAGCATAAGGTACTATTCAGAATGGACGGTATGAATAGTTGGACGGATGGCATGAACAGTTGGACGTGCTGTATTGCATTTAACGCAGCAGACGTCTATTATGTACTAAGCCCTATTGAATCCAATCAGAGTTTGACACGTTGAATTTGGACAGGGCATGCTACCATGCAAGTTGATGAATAGGTTCAGAAACAGTAGCAAGATATTATAAATATCTTTGAAGTCTTTGTTGAAGACCGCAGAGGCTCTGTGAAGTGTCACAGAGGTTCTGCGGTTTGGTCCTTTGTAGAGCAGTCTGCACCGGATTCCGAGTCTTTGGTCTTCTTTGCGCGTATGACAGAGCTTCTGTAGGACGCCTCTTTTAGCTTCTGTAGCTTCTTGACCTTGATCTCTCGGTAAGTTCGACAGAGCCTCTGTAAGAGGCTTTCTTCACTTGGCCTATTTTTCACTACTTCTAAATACTTTTATGATTAGGAAGATTGAAGCTAACAGGAAGCATATAGTAATTTCAAGTTTTGGCTACAATGAATATAGAATAGCTCTCGGCTGTGGAATTTAGAGACTTCCGCTGTCAATTTTGTTTAGTATGAATTATTGATGTTGTAAAGACAAGGTTTTATGTAATTCAAATGCTTATTTATGGTTGTTTGCTTGCGCTGAAATTTGGGACGTTACAATGTGTGTATGTATATGTATATGATAGTATATGTACACGTATGTACAGGCCGTTCCTGACATTTTAGAGGCCCTGTGCAAAAACTTAATGTGAATTTTTTTCCTGGTTATATTATTTATTGAATTCAAAATAAATTATTTTATAAAATATATATAGAAGTACAAATATCATAAACAAGATTCAAATAGAAATCAAACTGATCTATATGTCATTAAATTAATCAGATAGTGAAGGTTTGAAGCAAACTTTTGTTAAACCTAATACTTCAAATCCTTCATTTCCTGTTTTAAATAAAGCATTGGAGGAAGAAAATGTTGATCTAAAGAGACAAATTTTAGACATTTCTTCTTCAAATGCTAAACTTACTAAAAGAATTACTGATCTTGAAGTATACATTGCAGATCTTGAAACAAAGAAAGACAACTCAAGTCTGCACGATCAAATCAAGAAACTTCAAGAGAAAGTAACAACTCTTCAAAGTGAAAATGCTGATATGAAGAGTAGAGAAATCGAGAGAGAGAAGGGGAACTCATATCTACAAGATCAAATAAAAAGAGTTCAAGAGAAAAGAACAACGTTGGAAGGTGAAAACGTTGAATTGAAGAAAAAGCTTTCAGAACGTGAAAGAGAGTCACTTTCTTCAAAGAAAGTTCTTAAAGAAAAGGACGCATTTGAACTGAGAAGTATAAAACTTTCAAAACAAGTTTCTGACTTTGAGAAAGTTTTATTTTTTGAAAAAGAGAAGCTTGAGAAAGAAAGAGCTAAATTTGAAATTGAACGAAAATCTTTTGAGATTAAAAGTTCTGAGCTTTCCGTGAAAATCTCTGAATTAGAAAATGTTTTGGAAAAGGAAAGAAAAGATTTTGCGGAAAAGAAAAATCTCTTTGAAAAGGAAAGTAAAACCCTTAAAAAGAAAAATATGGAAATTTTCAAAGAGATTACTGATAAAAGAAAGTTTTTGGAAAAAGATTTTGAATCGGAACGCGAATATTTTGAAGATGTGATTCTTAATCTTACCAAAAGATTATCTGGTTTATCAGCTGATATTATGAAGGATCAGTTGATCAAATCTGATTTCCAAAAGAAATTTGATCTAATCTTTAAAGAGAAAAATGTTTTGATAAACAAAATCAAAGAACTTGAAGACATCATTTTTAAATTTGATGTCTCAAAGCAGCCCAATCATGATACTATCTTTCAGACTCCATTTGTTAAATCAAATGATTCTGAATACTCTTTTAAAACTGCTTCAAGTTCAAGCTTTAAAGACATTCCTTCTAAACAATTTAATAGATCAACTGATTTCTCAAAAGATCAGATTCGTTCAACAAATCTCTTCTATAATCCTCTGCTAGATAAATTAGATAATAAACCAAATGTGCCTAAAGTTAATACTTCCAAACCTGAAGAAGTTCCAGTCTTCAAGAAGGTGAAGATGGAATGGAGAGTCAAAGGCACAACAATTCCGAAGAGAGAAGTTCCAAAATCATCTGTATCCACACCAAAAGCAAAGAGGAACAATGCTCCGAAAGGTAAATCTTCTGTTCCACCTAATCTTGTTTATTCCACAAATCATCTAATTAGGTTGGCACATAAGAAATTTTGTTGTTCCTACTGTGGTTCAAATGACTTTGTGCATAAAAATTATACTTCTTATTGGTACGGTACTTACAGTATTCCTTTTAAGAAATCTACACCTAACACACTAGGACCCAAGTCCCGTTGGGTACCAAAATCTGCTTAATGTGTTTTGTAGGTTCATCATGTGTTGTGCTGAATGTTACATATATACCACACATATGATTGAAAACAGTAGAGAAGCGGTGAATTTTTTTGAAGACTATATGTACCATTAAGGGGGAGCAAAGATAATGGTTTCTGAATATATCAGTTCAAAACCCGTGCTTCAACGTTTTAGATTTTTGAACATATCAGTTCAAAACCCGTGCTTCAACGACTATGGCTTCTGAACAATTCAGTTCAGGACCCGTACTTCAAAGTCTAAGACTTCTAAACAAATCAGTTTAGAACTCATACTTCTCAGGTGATATCCTTAACTGTTACATCTTTCTGTTTCAAGGAACAAGTGGTGAAAAGTAACATTGCATTATGTTTTATTTCTATTGAATTTGAAAGTTTGAACCTTCACAAATTTAATTCAATGAAATGAAATTTTTCAATTTTCATTCAATGAATTAAATGTGTGTCAAGGATGATTTTTCAAGCAATTTTGTTTTATCTGAGTTATATTTGTTTCATCTTTCACTTCTGAAAATAAATCGAAAGGTCAGCAAAACATGAATGAAATTATGCTGAATGCTCAAAGTTATGTGAATCTGGACTTATATAGAATATAATGCTCAAAAAGTCTATTTGTCAAAATGATGGATGGAAACGAAAATATGGGGGAAGCATTATGTTTTTAGAACCAAGTGATTGCGATGCATCAAATAAACAAATAAAAATCATTTAGTTTGAAAGTTTGTGCCTGTGGCCTTTCTGGTTTGGGAGAGTAAGTCCTAAGGGGTGCTGGACACCTAGTCCCTAAGATCAACTGGTCTGGGATAGGCTGACCCAAATCCTGCTATAGAACCAGATAGAAAGCCATGTTCTACTGGTACAAATGGGTTTAAGATATATCGATGTGGCCTTTCTGGTTTGGGAAATTAAGTTCTAAGGGGTGCTCGACACCTAGCACCTAAGGCCAACTGGTATGGGATATGCTGACCCAAATCCTGCTATAGAACCAGATAGAAAGCCATGTTTAACGGTGTATCTTATTCTTACTAAACTTTTTGATTAAAAGATGTCAATGAGCACAATTTCAAAAGATGCCAATGAGCACAATATCAAAAGATGCCAATGAGCACAAAATCAAAAGATGCCAATGTGCAAAAAAAAAGATGCCAATGAGCACACATCTCTTGAAACTTTGGGATAATACAAAGTCGCGATAAACCTGTAAATTTGTGAAAATTCTGATTTTGGACAAATAGGTTGAGTATAGCAAAGTATTCTTATATGTTTTAGAATTGCATATGCTTGTTGCTAATCATATTTCGCATGCTAGCACACCAAATAGATTTAATAAAGGGGTTGAAACTGAACAATTTTAACTTGATATGCAATGATGTCTTGTTTTTGAATCCAAACACATGCATTTGATTTCATTTGATTGAAAAATTTGGTATACTTCATTAAGTTGGATTTCTTTTGTAAAGTTTTCAAATGATCAAATGTTAGTAGTTATAAAATGTGGTTCAATGAATTTTATATTCCTTGTATAAATGTTTTCATCAATGCACTGTATTTGAAATGAATATTTTTAATGAAATATATGCATACTTTCAGGGGGGGAAAACAAATTGCTCCAGAATTCTTATTTTGAGGGGGAGCAAGGTTATTCATAAAGGAGGAGATTGTTAGTAATACTCAGAGACGCGACTGAAATTGAAAATGGTTTTTGATGATCATGATGCTCACATTCATCAAAAAAGGGGGAGAAATGTTTAATTCAATTTCATGTCGAAGACAATTCAAGGTCAAAGAGATGAAGATTGTATTGAAGAAGATTGACTTTACATTGTGAAAGACAAAGATGTTTTCGAATCACTCATATATGGATTTGGATTGCTCAAAGTTGAAGTTTTCGGATCATGTGAAGTCTGAAATGTTGCTGAATTTGGTTATCTTAGTTCTGAGCGTTTCGGAATGTGCTTACACCTAAAAGTTCAACAATATAGATGATTTCGCATCCTTCTATCCTTCTGATTCAAATTAGTATGGTTTCGCACTTGCCTTGGTACGAATCCTCATGGTTTCGTATCCTTATTGATACGACTTCCATGGTTAAACTGTTCAAAAAATTTCAACACAAGGGTCCGAAACCAACACTTAGACAAATTTGGTATCAGAGCTCAAACAGGAGATTCAAGCAGATCAAGATCCAAATTGAAAAAAATTTACACTGTTCATACAGATTTCGGACCATGCATGCTTTACTGTTCATCTGAACACTTTTCATTCAGACTTTGATTTTTTGATTTCTTGGATCAATTCTTGGCATCACTGAACTCGGAATTAATATATGAACAACATTAATTCTTGGATTATCATCAATTTCTGCACAGAATCATCAGATTTGATCATTTCTTTGACACTTTGTTAGAAAACCCTAATTCACTGTTTTGGACTTTAATTCGATTAAACTGATCGAATTAGAACTTGTGATTGACTAAGAAAGTGTGTGGATTTTGATTTTGAGCAAACCAGTACAAATTTCGTGTTAATTGATCAAGAATTGAGAAAGTTATGGCTGAATCTGGGATTTTCGAGTTCGAAGTGATGGTTTCGGATCATTCTTGAGGGTTTCGGACCATTCATACGGATTTCGCACCATTCAAGTTTTTCGAAGTGTCAAGTGAAGGTTTCGGATCCAGTTAAGTCCGAAATCCGTGGTTTCGCACCCTGTTGGATTCGAATTCTTGAGGTTTCCAACTTAGTTAAGTCCGAATTCTAGTGGTTTCGCACCGTGTACTTTGATTTTGAACAAGTGTTGGTTTCGTACCAAGATAGGTTCGAATTCAGTGGTTCCGCATCCATCTTTGTCCGAATTCTAAGGTGAAATTTGTCTAAGTGTTGATTTCGCACCAAGTTAAGTCCGAATTCAGGGATTTCGCACTCAGTTGCATTCGAATTCCTTCGTTTCGCACCGTACTTCATCCGAAATCAGAAGGTTTCGCACCGTATAGCATCCGAAATCTGAAGGTTTCGCACCATACAGAATTTGTCTAAGTGTTGGTTTCGGACCCTTGTTTTGAAATTTTTTGAACAGTTTATTCTAAGTGTAATTTCTGTTACACTTACTGCTTGATCTTCTGAACGATCATTTTCTAGCTATTTGAAAAGATGTCGAGAGATTTAATGAGTATGGGATCAAAGAGCAAGCCTCCAGTTCTTCAAGCTGAAGAGTATTCTCAATGGAAAAAGAGAATGACTCAATTTCTGAATCATCAAAACAGAGAACTCATGTTGTCTATTCAAAATGGTCCTTACAAAGCATACATAGACATTGGTGGTATTGCTGAAACTGCTACAAGTCAGTATGTTCCTCCGAGAAGAGTTGAAAAAGAATACAGATATTACAATGAAGCTGATAAAGCTAAAGTTGAAATTGATGAGTTAGCTTTGACATATCTGACACAGGCTATCCCAAATGACATCTACAATCGAGTAGATAGTCGCAATACAGCTAAGGAGATATGGGATGAGTTAGAAAGGCAGTTTGAGGGATCATCAAAGTCTATGAAGACCAAAAAGAATCAAAGCATCAACGCTTATGAAGGGTTTAAAGCAAAAGAAGGCGAATCATTGAAAGAGACCTACAATCGCTACAACATCATCCTTAATGATTTGAGAAGAAATGGAGTCGACAAATCAGAATCGGAGATAAACTACAAGTTCATCAAGAATCTACTACCAGAGTGGTATTCATACTCCATTCAGCTCCAAATGTCTAGGGATATGGATGAAGAGAAGTTGACCGACATTTTCAGTATTCTTGGTCAACACGAAGATAAAGTAAAAGCAGTTAAGGAAAAGGATAAAAAGGTCGAAGAGTCGTTAGCCCTTCTAAGTGAACATAGGAAGATTGGATCTGTGAAAACAAAAGCTTTGATTTCTGGGATGAGCAAGAAGAAGTTGAGTTCTGATGATGATGATAGTAGCAGTTCTGGAGATGATATGGAGGATATTGCTGAAAAGTTAGCATTGTTGACTAACAAGTTTCAAAACAGGTTTAGTAGAAAGAAGTTCTATTCAAAAGGTAAACCTGAATACAACAAAGCTAACAGATATAAAGGATTTGAGAAAAAGTATGAGAAAAAGGAGGAAGAGAAAGAAGAGAAAGAGGAGAAAGAAGGAAAAGAGGAGAAAGCTGTGAGAAAGGAGAGGGAAGAAAAGAAGGATAGAGATGACCGAAACTGTTTCAACTGCAGAAAACCAGGTCATTATGCCAGAGACTGTAGGCAAAAGAAGGTCAAGGATTCTGAATATTATCAGCGTAAGGCACATCTAGCAAAAGCCAAAGAAAGTGGAAAGCCTGTCAATACTGAAGAGGAAATTTGGCTTTTGGATTCTTCTGATGATGAAGAAGTGCATTTTACTGAAGTAAAGCACAGTCTGATGGCAAAACTGAATGAAGATGACCAGGAATCCGAGGTATCATTTCTATACTCTTCTGATAATTCTGATAATAATGATTCTGAAACTGAAGATGATAGATATGAAGAAATGCAAATCGTGATACTTGAACTAAATGAGAAATTTGAAAAAGCTCAAAAGAAACTTGAAAAAGTTCAAAAGAAACTTGAAGAAGAGAAAAGTTCAAAGTTGAAATATCACGATGAAGCACTTCTTTATAAAGCTTTAGCTGAAGATAGTGAACATGAAAAAGAAGTTATTAGATCAAAAGTTAAAACACTTGAATCTGAAATTTCTGAATTAAAGAAAAAACTGAAAGATATAAATGATGAAAACATAGATTTTCAGTTCACAATCAAAGTTCTTTCTTAAGAAAGAAAAGATGCTTTTGAAAAAATCAAGGAGCTTGAAGATTTAAATTATAAAAGAGGTCAGACTGAGCAAACTCTGAAATTACTAACTAGTAACCCAAAAGATGCTAGATTTTATAATCCAAAAATGGGTCTAGGATTATCTGATGTAGAGGTTCTTAAAAATGCACCTGAAAATCTTTACACAATTGAAAATTTGGGTGAAGGTTTAAAGGAAACTTTTAAAACTAAAGAACCTGAAATTAAAAGTAAGGTTTTCAAGCAATCAATTATAAAGGAAATTCCTCCAATTTCACAAGTCTTTATTAAATCAAGTAATGAAGTCTTATAGCAAACTATAATAACAGAGGTTCCTTCAGTGACACAAGCTTTTGTTAATACTAATAATGAAAGTTTGAAACAAAGTTTTACTAAAGATGTTGCTTCAAATCCTTCAACTCCCATTTCAAACAAAGAGGAAGTAAAAACGGATAGAGGTTCGGAAGAAAAGCCTAGATTTAATACTACAAACTTCAAATACGATGAACTAAATTCTAGTTACAAAACCAAAAGGGTTGAACTAACTGAATTTAGTTTATTATTTTCAAAAGAATCTATGGCTAAAACAACTGATGAACCTGAATCTGTTAAATCTAAATCAAGTGTTGAATTGGAGTAAAAAATAATATCAGATTCTGACGAAAAGGAGTTTGTTCACGATATCTCTTCTGAATTTCCTGATTTGAATTCAGCCTTACTTAAAATTGTGGATTTAGAAAATCAAATTTCTAAATTACAATTAAATTTTGAAAAATTAGAGGATGATTATGACAATATTGGAATAGATCATGATCACATTCAAAAAGTCAATCTTAATCTTAAAAATGAGATTCGACGACTTGAATCCCAATTATTCGAATTATCAAAATCTAAGGATTCAAAACCTTGTGAAAAGTGTTCAAAACAAGCTGAATTCAAAAATCAGAGTAAATCTTCAAGTACAATTGATTCTGGTGCAAAAGATTTTTTAGAAAAAGATAAGCTTTTTGAAGAAAACAAAGCACTTGTTTTAAGATGTGCAAAACTTTCAAATCAAATTTCAGATTTTGAGAAAGTGCTTTTTCTTGAGAAAGAGAAGCATAAAAAGGAAAGAACTGAGCTTGAAATTGAACTGAAATATTGTGAACTATATCATACAAAGTTTTCATCAAATATATCTAATGTCGAAAAGGAACAAGAACTGAAAAGAAAAGAAAAGGGAAAATTATTTGAAACGAAATCAAATTTGTTTCCAAATAATGCTTCTAGTTCTAAGAGTTCTGACAATGTTTCTCATTATTTCTCAGAAATGGATGAAAAAAGTGCGTGGATCTGAAGGAGAATGTTTCGAATAGCAAGAATAGGAATACCGATACTGAGAAATTTATTTCTTCAAATAAAAATTGTATTCATTCGTGTAATGTTTACAAAGTTTGTGAAAATAAAAATTCCGCGATTTCTGATTCTACTTTGTTAACACAAGCAAAAAGAAGAATACATTGTGCTCATTGTTGGGATAACTATTTCAAGCTAAATATAAATGATCCAAAGAACAAAAAGTCTAATACTTCATCCTTTTCTTTAAAATCTTCAGCGAACAAATTTGCTAAAATGTTCGGTTTCAGATCAAAGAAACAGAATAAGAAGAAAGAAACAAAAACAGTTGATGTGAACATGGTTTGGATTCCCAAAGATCAACTCAACAAACCAAATTCACAAAATAACCTTACCTTTAAAGGCAAAATTCAAGGTTCATCAACTGTAATAAACAAACTGATCCGTACTAACAAGAAAGGACTCATACAGATATGGGTACCTAAGATCAGGTAATTTTTCTTTTTACAGGATCGTCATGTGTGGGTCATTGATTCGGGAGCTTCTAGACACATGACGGGGTACAAGCACTTATTGCACGATTTTACTGTACATCCTGGCGGATCGGTAGGTTTTGGAAACGACTCCAAAGGTCATGTTCGAGGCTTCGGAACGTTAAAAAATGACTCGATGCAAATAGAAAAGATCCTGTATGTTGAAGGATTAGGACATAATCTTTTCAGTATTAGTCAGTTTTGCGACAAGGACTGTAAGGTAATTTTTGACAAGAAATTTTGCTATGTTGTGGATGAGAACTGGTCAGAGATTTTCAGAGCAAAACGATGCGGCGATTTATATATGACAGATTTTGCGACTCTTGTTGCTTCCAATCAAGTTTGTCTTGTTTCAAAAGCTTCTCAAGATGAATGTTGGTTGTGGCATAGGAGACTCTCACATCAAAACTTTCGAAGCATCAACAAGCTCAGAATAGATGGATTAGTTTCCGGGCTTCCTGAATTGAAGATTGACAAAGTTTCTATCTGTTCGACGTGTGAAATGGGAAAGATGAAACACGTCTCGCACAAATCCAAAACTTTGTCTAACTGCAACAACGCCTTGGAATTAATTCACATGGATCTCTGTGTCCCAATGAGGACTCAGTCAATGGGAGGAAAGAAGTACATATTGGTTATGATTGATGAGTATTCACGCTACACTTGGTTGGATTTTCTTCGACTCAAATCTGAAGCACCTGAGCTGATAATCAAGTTCATCAAAAAGATTCAAATTCTTCTACAACGTCCAGTTCAAAAGATAAGGAGCGACAACGGGACTGAATTCAAGAATGCGACTCTTCAATCTTTTCTTGAATCCGTTGGCAAATACAAATTGATAAACAATTTTTTCTAGTTGATTGTATAGTGTATACCCGCTAAGTACACAACACAAAAAATAGGCGGTTATTCTATTTTCATCATACAATGATTATGATTATTCGATTCTTTTTCTTCTTTGTATCATAATTCAATCAACTGAGGTTATTCTAAGATGTAACTTCAATCAAATAAGAATAGTTTCTTTTGTTGGTAGACTATTCCAGTAAGATGGAATCCAGTCCGGTTCCCATATTTATTTCTTAGTTCTTATCAATTCCTGTAGTGTTAGTGTCTATTTTGTAAGTTGTATTCAAGTTGAGGGGTCTTTTTGTTAAATATGTGTCTAGGTATAAATAGCCTAGATTTACTCATATTTCACTAACACTTGAAATATTCATCCTTAGAACTCTCTGTGAGTTTCTCTCAACATTGTAATCTTTTGCTATTATTGATAATGAGAGATGGACAGAACTTTGAGTAGATCTTGATTAGATTACTTGTAAATTGGGATTACAAGTGGTATCAAAGCCTAGCAGGAAGAATTTGTGAAGAATTTTCGGAATTTTTTTGGGCATTTTTTGTGTTTTTCAAAGTATTAATCATTTCTGCGATTTGAGATAGTTTCTGGTTCGTGTTTGTGCTCATATTTGAACGAATTGATATACTGAATCAATTCGTACAAGTTAACAGATCAGAAAACAGATTATCGAAGGATTTAGAGGAATTTTTTTGAGCTTTGGAGAAACCTACTGCACAGATCGAAAGGTGTTCTTCTGTTGTTTTCTTGGTGTTTTTCGCAAAATTAAAAGTGTTCAGAAGGTGATCGCGATCAACCCTACGAAGTTTTAGATCAATTGGAGTTGATTTGAAGATTTTTGGATACTTAGAAAAAATTTCTATGTAAACTCATAACTGTCGTACGTATCAGTGTTCTTGGTGTTCATAACTGTCGCAAGCTACTTAGCATCATAACTGTCGCACGCTTCTTGCCCAACTACTTCTAGTCGTACAAGTATCATACGACAGTTAGCCCGACTACTTCTAGTCGTACGTGTACCATACGACAGTTACTGTACACAAGTTCTAGTCGTATCTGTTTCATACGACAGTTACTATTCACTATCCAAGTCGTATAAGCTTCTTACGACAGTTAGTCCAAGTCGTACCGTTCATACGACAATTATTGTTACCGAAGCCTTGTCGTATACGTTTCATACGACAGTTACTGTTCAAACCAACTGTCGCATACGTTCTATACGACAGTCGTACCCAATTGCCCGACAGTTTGTCAACTTTTTCACAAATTCAATTCTGTGTAAAGATCAAGTCAAGTAATTTTTCAAGATGAACCGAAATGATATCATGAACTCTTTGGGATCCGATACGAGACCTCCAATTTTGATTGAGAAAGAATATGAGCAATGGAAGGAAAGGTTTGAAGACTTTCTTGAACGACAATCGAATGGTGTTCACTTGTTAGCTTCTATTCACAATGGTTTGATGCAACCCATATATGTAAATGTTCCAGTTCCAAATAATCCAAATGTCACAATGCCTAAGTTGGTTCCTATGTCTGAATACAGTGTTGAACAAAAGGCTAGATATGAGGCAGATAAAAAGGCAAGATCTTTTGTGATCATGGGGATTCCAAACGAAGTATTCAACAAGATAGATAGCTACAAAGACACAGCCAACAACATGTGGAGACAATTAGAAAAGATGTTACAAGGGTCAAAGATTGGAAATCAGATGAAAATAACAATGTGCATCAACAAGTATGAAGAGTTTAGAGCTAAGGAAGATGAATCGCTTCACGACACTTATGACAGATTCATGGTTTTACTTAATGAATTAAGTAAAAACAAAATCAAAAAGGATCTGATCGAATTAAATGTCAAATTTCTTACTTCTCTACAACCAGAATGGAAGAGTGTGGCTAGAAAGATGAAACAAAATCCGAGATTATTCGAGATGCCTCTACATGAATTGTATGAGACGATGTTGCAAAATGAGGAGGAAATAGATGAGACAAAAGAGGAGAAGAATAAGAAAAAGAAGAAAGATTTCTCTCAAGAACCGATTGCACTAAAAGCCGAAGTACAACCGAATAACTTTGGTATTGATGAATCTGGAGTGTTTGATACAGGGTTCAGGGGAAATGTTTCTGATGATGGTGTTGAACTACATCAAGCTTTGGTTCTTCTCACGAGGCATTTTCAAAAGAAGTTTTACAAACCCTCTCCAACTAACAACAATCTGAGGTATACATCTGGTTCGAGAAAGTTAGAGAACAATTATGAAAGGAAACCTTTTGGAGAGCAAAGAGTTGAGAATACTGATAAAAGATTGGAGAAAGCCGAAGGAAAGAAGGTGTATGAGAACTTAGAGAAAAAGCTTGAAGATAAGAAAGCTGTGGAGATTCAAAAGTGCTACAACTGTGGTACTCCTGGTCATTATGCAAGAGAATGTAGAAAGAAGGTGGTCAAGAACACTGATTACTACAAGCAAAAACTACTTCTTGCACAACAAAGAGAAGATGGAAAAGCTCTCATGGTGGAGGAAGAGTACTTTCTTGACTACTCTGATGATGAAGGAGAAAAGGAAGAGTTTGCAAATATGTGCCAAGCTGAATTTGATGATGATGGTGAGGATAAGTCTGACACTTCCTCACAGGTAAATTCCTTTCCTTTTTCTGAATCAGAAAATCAAGAAATAATAAATCTGCGTAATAAACTGAATGATACACTAAATGAATTAGCATGTTCTAAAGAAGAGTGTGACAATTTATTTAGTAGTTATGAAAAGTTCACACCATATGTTGAAACGTTAAAAGAAAATCTACAAAACGAGAGAAAGAAGAATGATGAATTGAAACAAAAGATTGATAATGTTGAATTTGAGATTAAAGAAAAATGTTCTGATTTTAATAATCTCAATGCTCAACATGATCAATTTAAATCAGAAAAGTTGATTCTTGATTCTCAATTATCTGAATTCAACAAAACAGTCAAAGATTTAGAATCTAAGAACAAAGAAAGTGAAATTTTTTTAACAACTCTTTCAGATAAGAATTCAGAGTTATTAGATAAAATCAAAGAATTGGAAAAGAAGATTTATTTGAGAGATCAAACTGATCAAACAATTTCCTTGAATAAACCAAGACTTGTAAACAATGTTAACAAGTATTGGGGACTTGGTTACGAAAACCCAAAGCATTTGGCCAAAGCTAGCTGTAAACTGCCAACACTGTATAATTTCGAATGCTTGAGATATGCACGATATTGGCCTGAATTTGAAATTTTTTGGACTGGTGAAAAGGAAACACAATTAGAGGAACATGGAAAAAGATTTTCAACAACTCATATTCAACTTCCTTTTTGCTATACTAATGAGACGGAGAAGATTCTCAAAAATCTGAATAAACCACTTCCAGATACCTATTTTGATATATGTGCTACAAAGTCAGTTACCAATAATCAAGTTGTTGAAACAAAGAAATATGTTCCTACATTAGTTCTTGAAGGGAAAATTGTTGAACTGGAAATATCTCTTGCAGAACAAAGGATCAAATTTGATTATGAAAATGATCTTCTTTCAACAATTTTTTCAACTACTTTTAAGGAAATATCTTCTAGTTTCAATGACGAAGTGAAAAGGAAACTGGTAGAATTGAACAAGGTTTGATCAAAAAGTTTTCTGAATCAACAAAGAGCATCTTTGATTCAAAACAAAAGATTGATCGCAAATGTATCAAACTTTCAAAGAAAGTGGTAGATCTTGAGAATATTCTTCTTTCTAAACATACCAATTTGGAAAATGAGAAAGTCAATTTTGTAAATCAAATCAATTCATTTGAAGTGAAATTGACTGAGTTGTTAAAAAAAAGACTGATTTAGAAATTGTGTTAGAAAATGAAAGAAAGGAATTTGCTTTGAAGAATTGGTTCAATCTTGAAGAAAGCAACTTTCTAAAAGAACAAAATTGTGAACTTTCTCAAAAAGTGATGATTTTGGAAAAATCTTTGAAAGAAGGAAAACAAAATACAATGTCTGATTTTGACGATACTTTCAATCTTGAAAGAGCACAATTTGAATTCGAAAAAGAAAATTTTGAAAAAGAAAAACAATGCTTTGAGAATGAAAGAAAGTCAATCGAAGAAGAAATAGCTTTGCTTTTTCAAGATGTGAATGAATTAGGAAAGGAATTAGAAAAAGAACGAAAAGAAAAAGTTTTTACAAGTTGGAATTCACCAGATTCCAAAGTGGATTTTGAAGTTCACAATGTAGATTCCGATTCTGATTGTGATTTTGATCCAAATGAGAAGGTGTTTGAAACCAAGTCAAAACCAATAGAAAAAGAAAAAGGAAAAGCTTGTGCAGTTGATTTCTCAAAGAAACTTCCGGACCATACTGATTTTATTATTTCTGAAGAAAAGAAGAAATGTGATAAGAAAGATGATTTGAAAAAGATTTCTAAGATGAATGAATTGAATACCACTCTTGAACCCAAAGACAATAATTCTTGTATGTGTGGAAAAACCTATGGATCAGATTTTTTGATTCTTGCAAGAAAGAATCTCGAATGTGTTCAATGTGGTAGTCATTCATTTCAATCATCTCTAGAAAGTCCACTTTTGATAACATTTGTTTCTTTTATAAAGAAAGAAAAACTTTCGAGTACTTTCTATAAAGGTGAGTGTTGAAACTCAAAGAATTCACCTTTAGAAGAAGGAAAGAAAAATGAGAGGTCAAATGAATCGAAAATTCCAAGTTCTAAGGTTTCTAATTCTAAATCTTTTGTTATTTCAGATAATTCTGTGAATCTGAAGAAGAAAGCGCAAGAATGGCGGGTAAAGCAAACAACAGCTGAGTCATCCAAACAAAATGACAAAAACAGTAGTTTTTCAAAGAATAAACCAGTTGGTGCGAGTAATAAAAATACTTTTGTAAAGCCTCACAAAGTATACTCGAAAGACCAGTTGTTGGATTTTAAAAATGGTGAATGTTTTTGTTTTGTTTGTGGATATGAAAGTATGTTTGCTATGCCTGGTTCTTGCTGTTGGGATAATTCTTTCTTTATTCCAAATGTTAAAAGAAAAACGAATTTGAAGAAAAAGAAAAGGACACAGAAGTCTCAATTCAAAGTTTCTCAAGCTAATCAAAAAGGACCCAATACTCAATGGGTACCTAAAAATGTTTCAATCTGATTGATGCAGAAAAATAAGTTATGGTATTTAGATTCGGGATGTTCGAAGCATATGACAGGACAACGACACATGTTAAAGAATTTTGTGGAGAAAGATCTTGGTCGTGTAAGATTTGGAAACAATCAGGTTGCTCCCATCAAAGGTTATGGAGATATCATTCAAGATAATCTCACGATTCAAAAGGTCAACTATGTTAAAGGATTAGAGCATAATCTTTTTAGTATAGGTCAGTTATGCGATAAGGATTTGGAGGTATATTTCAAGAAGACAAGATGCTGTGTCAAAACCGAGGAAGGAACGGAACTTCTTGTCGGAACTCGCAAATCTAACCTTTACACAATCAACTTGTCAGACATCAAACCGACCAATGAAGTGTGTCTTTTATCCAAAGCTTCCGAAGAACAAAGTTGGCTATGGCACTGAAGGTTATCTCATCTAAACTTTCGATACATTCAAAAGCTGGTTTTAGGAGATTCAGTTCGGGGACTTCCAACTTTGAAATTCAATGCTGAAAATCTATGTGATGCATGTGAGAAAAGAAAGATGAGGAGGGTTCCTCACAAGCCTAAACCGGAACCGACAACGAAGAGTGTACTTGAATTATTGCATGTGGATTTGTGCGGTCCAATGAAGACGGAAAGCATAAGTGGGAGGAAATATGTCTTGGTAATTGTCGATGATTTCTCAAGATACACATGGGTTAAGTTTCTAAGGTCAAAATATGAAACTTCAGAATTTCTCATTGGTGTTATCAAGGCAGCTCAGAACAACATGCAGATTTCAGTTAAAATCGTGCGTTCGGATAATGGTACAGAATTCAAGAACAGAGTCCTAGGTGATTTCTATGAACCAAATGGGATTATGCAACAATTTTCTGCCGCCAGAACTCCTGAACAAAACGGTGTTGTAGAACGACGAAACAGAACGTTAGTCGAATCTGCGAGAACAATGTTGGCGTATTCTAAGCAACCCCTCTTCTTATGGGCCGAAGCAGTGGCAACCGCATGTTACACACAGAATCGTTCTGTCATACACCGCCGGTTTAATAAAACTCCTTATGAAATAATGAATAACCGGAAACCTAACATAAAACATTTTCGTGTTTTTGGTTGTAGGTGTTATGTCCTGAATGACAAAGAACAAAGGAACAAGTTTAGTCCAAAGTCGTTTGATGGTATCTTCGTTGGATACTCTTCCTCATCGGCATCATATAGGATATATCTGAAGCAATCCAGGAGTGTAATGGAAAGTGTCAATGTCAAATTCGACGAACATCACGAATTGGCTTCTGACCAAAACAATACAGAACCCGTAATAACCGGAATATTAGTTTCTGGACATATCAGTTCAGAACCTGGTTCAACTTCAAATCAGGATCACCCTTCAACCTCAAAATCTCAATTAACTGATCTTGATTTATTATTTGATGAATTCTATGATGAATTCTATGGTACTTACAATAATTCTACTAATTCTAACAGGATGGAACAAGCACCTACAATTATTTCCGCTGCGACAACTACTCAAAATGGTGCATCTACTTCAACACCGGTTGATGTGTCCACTCCTGTTCAGAATGCTCAAGAACAAGAAGTTGTTATTCCACAACAAGAGACTACAAGTACAGTGGAAGGATCAACACAAAATCCAAGTTCTTCGGTTATTGAACCAATCATTTCTCAGTCACAACCAGAATATTCTAGTATTCCTACAGAATTTCCAAGTGCTGAACCACTGGCTTCTCCAACCGAAGAAGAGACGAATGCTACTCTTGAAAATGTTCAAGAATCCTATGCTCCTCACCCTCATATAACCAAGTGGACGAAGGCTCATCCGATTCATCAAATAATCCGTGACCCAGGTTCACCAGTTCAAACTCGTTCATCTGCTTTATGTGCTACCGTAAATGAGTGTATGTTCTCAATGTTTTTAAGTAACATTGAACCACTCACAGTAAAAGAAGCCTTAAATGATCCGGATTGGATTTTAGCTATGCAAGAACAGCTAAATCAATTCGAAGCGTTAAAGGTATGGAGGTTAGTTCCAAGACCAGCCGATAAAAGCATCATTGGAACAAAGTGGGTGTTCAAAAACAAGAAAGATGAAGATGGCATCATAGTTCGTAACAAAGCGAGACTTGTAGCTAAAGGCTATCAACAACAAGAAGGGATAGACTACGATGAGACTTATGCTCCAGTCGCACTCATTGAAGCAATCATAATATTTTTGGCGTACGCGGCATACAAAAACATTACGGTCTATCAGATGGACGTAAAGACAGCATTTCTTAATGGAATACTAAAAGAGGAGGTATATGTCTCACAACCCGAAGGCTTTGTAGACAAGGAGAATCCAAATCACGTTTACATTTTGGATAAAGCCTTATATGGGTTGAAACAAGCCCCGCGCGCTTGGTACGATGTTCTATCTCAATTTCTACTCGTCTCGAGCTTTGAAAAAGGTAAGGTTGATACGACTTTGTTTGTCAAACGTGAAGAAGGTGAGATGGTAATAGTACAAATATACGTAGATGATATTATATTCGGTGCTTCTAACCCTGATGACTACTAGATTTCAAATGAGTATGATGGGGGAGATTAACTTTTTCCTTGGATTACAGGTCAAACAATTCTCCACGGGGATATTCATCAACCAGTCAAAGTATATATTTGACATTTTGAAGAAATTCAAAATGGAAAACTGTACTTCCATTGGAACACCGATGGCAACACAATCAAAGATAGGAAACTGATATACGACACTATCGAGGTATGGTCGGATCTTTAATGTACTTAACCGCTAGTTGCCCGGATATTATGTTCGCTACTTGTCTTTGTGCTAAATTTCAGGCGAATCCAAAGGAATCTCATGTTGGAGCCGTCAAACGTTTCTTCCGTTATCTCAAAGGGACTCCCTACTTTGGTCTATGGTATCCTAAAGGCACAGGATTTGAGCTAACAGCCTACTCCGACGCGGATCATGGTGGTAGCTTATTGGACCGGAAAAGCACATCCGGACACATCCAATTCTTGGGTGATAAGTTGGTAAGTTGGGCATCTAAGAAACAGAACTGCGTGTCACTTTCTACGGCGGAGGCAGAATATGTCGCGGCCGCTAGTTGTTGCTCACAAGTCATCTGGATGAAAACCCAACTGACGGATTTTGCGTGTAAGTATGAAAAGATTCGAATTTATTGGGATAGCAAGTCCGCAATTGCAATATCTGTGAATCCGGTTCAACACACGAAAACCATGCACATCGAAGTACGGTATCATTTTATTAAAGATCACGTCGAAAAGGGTACAATTGAACTCTATTTTGTTTCTACTTAATTTCAACTAGCCGAGTTGTTTACCAAGGCTTTGGATGAGAAACGTTTCAACTTTCTTGTCTCAAAGCTAGGCATGTTGAACTTGAAAGTTTGATAAGTCATAATTTTTATTCAACATTTTGAAAATAATTATTAGTCATTCAAATTTTGATAAATTTGAGTGAAGAATACTTATTTTCATAATATTGAATATTCATTATGATTTGTTCAAATTTAGATTTCTTTCAGTAGTTTACATACTAGATTTCAATTTTATTCTTATTACCGTATTTGTTGTTCAATAAATATTACGTGTGCAGTTTTATGTGTGGTTCATGAGTTTAGGGGGAGGTATATAATTGATGGTGAGCATGTTTCAAGGGGGAGCATAACACAAAGAAAAGGTGTTTGATCTAAACAACAAAGGTATGTGTTCTAACTCAAATGATTTTCGCAAACCCTACTTGGTGAAAATAATTTTGTTAAATCTTATGCATCTTTGTAGGGGGAGCAAAAGATTTCTTTGAACACTGATAAGTTTTAAATCTGAAAAGTTTTTAATCTGAAAAGTTCACATTTTGAAAACTTGAAAAGTTCAAGTCTGGAGAGTAGTCGTACAAGAGGGATACGACAGTTACTGTTCATGCACGACTGTCGCCTGACTCATATACGACAGTTACTATTCATGTGCGACAGTCGCATAACTCTTGTCCGACTAGCAATCCTAGTCGTACGAGTTATGTACGACAGTTACTATTCAAACACGATTGTCGTACGACTCTTATACGATAGTTACTGTTCCAACACGACAGTCGCATGACTCTTGTCCGACTAGCAATCCTAGTCGTATGAGTTGTGTACGACAGTTACTGTTCCTCAAGGCAAGTTGTAGATGCCTTATCCGACTAGCAATCCTAGTCGTGTCTGCATCGTACGACAGTTGGTTCCACCTTAGTCGGTCACTGTTTCATACGACTAAGATGAGGTACTCGTACATTGTTTCGTACGACTACCTGACACGTGTTGGTCAAACTTTAGACCAATCATTTCTTGATACGTGTCACTTTGACCTAAGGTCTATATATAGTGCGAGTTTGAGAGTCATTTCATTTCCGACTGTTATTTCATCCGACTCTCTCACAACCTTAATATTTGATTCTATTTATTTTGTTGCTGTTTCGTTGATATCGTGGATTAGAATCGATTCAGGTATCATCATTTACCATTAATCATCGCATTTCATGGTTTATTTCATCTGATTTGATTAATTGTTAGAAAAGTCGAAAAGGGGTTTTAGAAAACCCTTCGAATCGTGATGTGTATGTTAGAGCTAATAAGAAAAGATGATAGATTAGCATTCCTGGTAGAAAACCGAACATAGGACACTAGTTTGACATGCTTTCATTGACAAATCTTAGGTTTTTGGGTTTGACTGTTCATCTTCATTCGAACATTCATAATTGTCGCATGCTACTGTGTTCATCGATACTCATAACTGTCGCAAGAAACTGAAACTCATAACTGTCGTACAAAGCTTGTCCGACAACTCTTGGTCGTACAGCTTCATCCGACAGTTTGTGTCATGCGACTTGGTGTAGCATCCGACAGTAACCCATACTTAAGCATTTTTTTTGAAAAAGTTTTTGGCGAAAAAGTACTGATATCCATATGGTCTTACACTGTCAATCATAGACCATGGCACATTTGCAAGAGCAGGGTGACGGTAATTCTTCTGATGAAAACACGGTGATTCCTTCTCATCGTTCTTCACATCCGTCAGTAAATGCCAGAAATTTAGACGATGAACTGATTCTACCAAAAGACAAAAAGGAATTCAAACCGAACAATTATACTCTAGATTTCAAAGTCAAGATGGATTATCAGCTCATTATGGAAATTCTTCAACGTCATTCACTTCGCACTGCTCTTGAAAAGACTATACAAGTTCCGGGGATTTATTTGCAACAAGTGTGGCATAATCTTCAGTATGTTACTCGAGAAGATTCATCTGGCCATTTTACTCTGAAAGTAGATCACTTTGAGGCCAAACTTACTTTGAAGAGGTTGAGAAGAGTTCTAGATCTTCCCTATTCTCCGAATTTTGAAGATATGATGTCTGAAGAAGACTTGTGCCGAGATATTATGCTGATGGGTTATAATGATCCACGTTCGCAATTTAGAGTGCTGATAAGTACTTCAAAGTTGAAAAGGAACTATCTACCGCCAATCTATTACACACTATTTAGTGCTGTAAATAGATGTATGACTTCTAAACACACGGGAGTTGATACGACAAGCATTTCAGTTATCAGATTGTTCCATGCCATTGTATTTGATCGGAAGATTGACTTCGCTATTTCTATCTGGAATGATCTTATTGAGGTGGTTACTGATAAAACCAAGATTGGAAGAGCCAGATCTTTTGTGCCGTTTCAAAGGTATCTTCAGCTCATTATACATTCTATCATGGAGACGAATACGTCAATACCCAGACGTGCCGGAGCAGCTCTTGGTCCTACAAATTACATGAAGTATCTCCGACTTCCGAAAGGTCTTTCTTTCCCTAACATTATGGTACTACCTGAAGCACTACTCTCATACGCTGACCAAGAGTCACCATACTTGAGTGAGTATAGAGAAGAGAATGCACTTATGGCACGGCCAGATCCGGTAGGGCCTACCCAAACTTGATAAGAGGTTTTCACACCCCGAGAATCTAACCGCATGTGTACGGTGTCGAATCAAGTAATAACGTATGGTAAGTACGAGTATCGAATCCACGGGAACTAGGAACTAAGTATCACAATTACTATAAGCTCTATTAACCGAACTATCGATAATTGAACGGTTGGTATTAAACTACTTAAATGCGAGAATTAAATCAAACACAAGACAAAACAGTAAACAACTTTGGAAAATCAGATAGAGAAAACAGTTGAGGGTTGGAAATCCAATGGTTCTCGCATACAAACGTCTGACTCAATTCAAATACCAGTTATTCCTATCAATGAATACCCAATCTTTATCTAATCATTGTTCTTTCTCAAGCTACAACGATTTTATGTGCAAAGCATGGTTCGTTTTCAAGCAACCGTGATTTCTATTTTGAAAACATAAGTTTTATCTTCCGATCTCAACATATAGGGTTCAAAACGCATTAAGCTTAAGATTCAAACGGGACTAAGATTTACTCGGTATATCTCTATCCTTTCTTAACTTAGATATGCAATTCCTAATTCTACTTCTCAATTACTTCTCTCGAACATAAATTGAAAGCAATAAAACAATTGTAAGGTAGCTAATCTCACAAAAGCATTAAACACCAAATTGCATTCATTCATTAAAATAGGAAAACTGATAAAGGTCTCAGGTCATATGTTTACAAGCTTAAACCACATTCATTCCAACCCCCAACATGAACCGGTTAGTTCATGTCGGTGGTGGATTCAAAAACAATAGAAAAAGATGGAAACAAGTATGTAGACATGATAATCGTGGCAACTGTAAATGGAATGGTTACTCCCTTCTATCGTGCTCTTCTATACTTCGCGTGATGAACGTGTATCTGATCATCCCTCTATCGTGGCTCCAAAAGCTCCGAAAAGTCTCCAGGAATTGCCCCAAAATCCCCCCTGGCCGTCGTGTGAAAGTTGCGTCCTCCCGAATGACCTAAAAACTGAAAATTATATATGAAATTCACGAAACAGAGCCTTACGCGACTTGCTGCGCGGCTTGCAAGTCGCGTGGCAGGTCGCGCGTATCCTTTTGGCTACGTGGGTGGTCGTTTGGTTCGCGGTTCAGGTCCTGGTTCGGTCATTGGTCTTGGGCTTGGCTCTTGGGCTTTCGTTGGCTTCGTTTTGGACTCGATTTGGGCTCTTTTTAGCTTCTTTTCTTGATGATTGCCGCCTCTTAGATAACCTGTATAATTCACTAGATAAACCGTAAAATACACGCCTTTTTACTTGAACACAAGCCAATCTCATTGGTTTGAGAACCGAAAATAACGCCAAAAAGTGGCGTTATCAACAACCCCAAACCGAGCGTTGTTTGTCCCCAAGCAAATTAGCGATAAAAACAGCATAAAAGCATATATCTGTGAAAAAATAATGACTGTACAATTCCCAATCGGTACCAAGTGATGCAATGGTGATTTCCCATACCCGTGAATATCTATCTCACTCTCGCCTCATCCTTATTTTGTCCGATCTATGACCTTCTATTGAGAGTTGAACTCGTGACTGTTCCGATTACATTAAGGTTAGACTAGGGCCGAACATACTAGGGAAAACATTTCGCCTCGACCCTACCTCACGGGATACTCTCATTTCGCTCAAACCTAGGTTATCGCTCGTGTTTTCATGTGTAAGGAATTTATGTACAGTAATACGCAAAATATTACATGACAACTCTCTAGAAAGACGCACAAATGTCGAAAAAGTTGATCTCAGAAGGAATCAAGTAGCAAGACAGGGAATATCGGTAAAGGTAGTCGTAAACCGTAATCACATCTTCCAAAAGATCATCCAGGTATTTACAAGGGTTGTAATGGGGCTGAGGTTAAGGCTATGAAACGAAGGGTAAGAGGATCAAAAATCCTTGGCGTGTCAATCATTGGCAGTTCTGAACTTTTCTACTTCAACCTCTATCATTTGGCCCTCTTTGTCACTATTGGAGTCGCTTTGACTCTCTTATTCAGCTGTTGTAAACACTAACAAACTGTACTTATTTCTTTTTCTTTTCTTTTCTTTTTTTTCAGTTGGGACTTCATTGGTCCTCTTTATTTGTTTGGGGCATCATTGGCCCTCTTTTCTATTTCTCGGGTTACATTGACCCGTTTTATTTTTATGACTGGCATGTTCTATTCTTTTCTGCTCTATCTCTCGTAGTTCATTACCACTTCTAATTTACACGCTTTCGGATGAGGGTTTGCCAAGGTTTATGGCTAAAGGTGTACTGGTGGGTTTAGAAACGAATAAGGTGCGTGTTTGGATGCAAAAGGGCTATGGATACACACAAAAGGGTGAAAGGGAACGATAGCTAAAAATGATTAAAAATTAAACACATAATGCCTGGAATCATATCTTAAGGTCCACGCGATATGGTCTACTATACCCTTACCTAATATCCCGATGTTCGTCTTTGCTACTCAATGCAATAATGTAGCGAGATCATTCTACATTCACGACAAGGAATTCGGAAAAGTGTATATGACTTAAGTGTATGAATCCCTCAAAATGAAAAACGTCTTTAGGCTCAAAACTCACTATCGGGTGGTCTCCACTAATGTCCCTAGTCATGTCCTTTCCCGGTCTTTCCCTAACGGTCACGTCACTATCACAAGATTCTTCCCACAATGGTTGGTCTCAATCATTCAAAACAAAAAAATTAGCTACTATGATCTAGACACTCAGAGGTGCAGGAAATCTACGTGCATAACTTGGGCCCGATTGGGCAACCCCAAACCTTACCCACACATTGTCCCCAATGTGCAAGTAAAGTCGTAGGTGATGCGACTCGAATCATTGTGCAGTTATTACAGTTATCAAAAGGACGGGAAAGGCATTACAAAACATCAAAAAGAAATCCCAAAGTTTCTAATATGGGCACCCCAAACCTAGGTCGTGGCCTAGGTTTGCCAAATAAAAGCCAACCCCAAACCTCGGTGGAACCGAGGTTTGCACCGGGTAAAAAAAAATTGAGTGTGTGTAGATGTTTTAAAAACAAATTTTGGGCACCCCAAACCTAAGTGAAACTTAGGTTTGTTGTGTCTTGATTACTAATAAAAGCCTACACATCGTACACCACTCGTTAACTAGAGGGTTTAGAACGTACCTGTTGCCCTGAGCGATTCCCTTAAAAGATGGAGTTGACAACGACGCATCGGAGAAAGGGAGGGAGAAAACAAAAACAAACAAAACAGAAATAGAACGAACAAATAAAGCAGGAAAAGAAAGCATCAAAAGAGAAAGGAATTCCACAACAGGGCTCCCCGCGACTTGGAACGCGGTTTATAAACCGCGGCACAAGCCGCGTAAGATACTGTTTCAGAATCCAACAGAAGGCCCCACGGTTTGGCGCGCGGCTTGTAGGCCGCGACACAAGCCGCGTAAGCCTCTGTTCAGCTATTTTTTGGCTTTTTTCGTTTTTCGATTTTTATAGGTTTTTATGCTAAAACACACTAAAAATAGAAAAATTAAAACACGACAACTAACCTTGGTGGGTTGCCTCCCACCAGCGCCGTATTTAAAGTCGTGGCACGACTATGTGGGACTCATCTAGGCTTGGTGTCCGCGGGATGAAATCGCCCACATTCGCGATTGTCCGCGGACTTCTCTACTCCCTCCTCTCTTTCACCACTTCCTCTTTCAAGCATCTTGAACTTTACGTTCTCACCGCCGACTCTGAACGTGATCTCACCCTCTTCCATGTCAATCAAAGCTCTCCCGGTGGCTAGGAACGATCGTCCCAAGATCATCGGGACCTCTTCATCCTCATCTATGTCTATCACCACAAAGTCTACCGGGAAGTAGAACTTACCAACCTTAATTAGCACGTCCTCAATCACGCCGTACGGGTATCTTATTGACCGATCAGCAAGCTTGAGCGTCATGAACGTTGGACTCACCTCGCCCAATCCAAGTTTCCTGAAAATAGAAAGGGGCATCAAATTAATACTAGCCCCTAAATCACACAAAACTTTATTGAAAGAAAACTTCCCGATTTGGATAGGGATAGAAAAACTCCCTGGATCATTGAGCTTCTGGGGAAGCTTATTCTGAAAGATTGCGCTACACTCTTCAGTGAGTGTAACGGTGGATTGGTGATCAATTTCCCTCTTTTTGGAAAGGATCTCTTTCATGAATTTCATGTAAGAGGGCATTTGGGCGAGAGCATCTGCAAAAGGAATATTGATCGTTAGCTTTTTAAATACTTCAATAAATTTTGAAAAATTGACCTCATCCTTATTTGCTTTCAGCCTGCTCGGGTAAGGTACTCTCGGTACCACCGGCTTGACCGGTGGTTGCTTCAGCTTGGGCTCTTCACCCTTCTCGACCTCTTTCATCACGACTTCTTCTTCAATCTCTCTAGGCTCTTCTAGATCATCCGTTGTCTCGACCTCTTTCTCCTTGGGCTCGGTCCTCTTTCCGCTTGTCAAATATATCGCGTTGCATTCTTCTCTATTCTTCTTCTCCGCCATACTTGGAAAAGTACCGGGAGGCCGGTTTTGTAGGGCTTCAGAGATTTGCCCCACTTGCCTCTCTAGGATCTTAATTGAAGCCGTGTTCTGGTCGGTTGCGGCTTTGACGGTATTGATCGCGCCCGCTAATCCCTCAACCGTATTGGCCAATCCTCCGACCGTGCTCTCCATTTTAGACATGAACTTCACCACCATGTCTTCTAGCCCCGGCTTTTTCTCTCCCGATGGTCCTTCGTGTCTTTGGTTGAAACTTGGAGGATGATAAGCATTATTAGTATTAGAAAAAGTATGAAAGTTAGGAGAGTTACCTGGTTGCTGTTGAGGTTGGCTCCATGACAGATTAGGGTGCTTTTTCCACCCCTCATTATATGTGTTGGAGAATGGGTCATTCCTCGGTTGGCTCCGGTTTTGTACGAATTGAGGTTGTTCCGGTTCTTGAGGATTGCCTCCTTTCAGGTGATTTGTGATGAAGGCTAGTTGAGCTTTTAGATCCTTCAGCTCATATGATTCCCGAACACTCGCAACTCTTCTAACATCGGATCGTGGAGTAGAAAAACTGTGCTCGGCCAGGTTCTCGATCAGCTCGCATGCTTCTTCATAAGACTTGTCCATCAGTGCTCCACCCGATGCGGCAGTGATATCGTTTTTGAACTGCGGGTGGAGTCCACTATAGAAGGTCTGGATAATTACCCAGCCGTGTAACCCGTGGTGTGGAAACTTCTTCAACATGTCTTTATACCGCTCCCAAGCCTCATATAACGTCTCTTGGTCCCATTGAGCGAAATGGGTGATCTCGGCCATTAACTGCGCGGTTCTTCCCGGTGGAAAGAATTTCTGAAGGAAGGCTGCCTTCAGTTGCGCCCAAGTGGTGATCGAGTCTGGTTGGATACTCTCGGTCCATGTCTCGGCTCGGCCTTTGAGAGAGAAACCAAATAATCTCAGCTTTATGGCATCCTCGTTCATGCCATTGATCTTAAAAGTATTGCAAATCCTCTCGAATGCACGAAGATGTGCATGAGGATCTTCCGTCGGCGTTCCTCCATATTGGTTCTGTTGCACCATCACGATGGTTCTCGGTTTAAGCTCAAAATATTTTGCTCCGATCATGGGAGGTTGGATCCCTATACGTGCGGCTGCCACATTTGGGTTGGCAAAAGACCGCATAGGTACCCTTTCCGGAGGTGGTGGTGGTGGATTGTTGCGAGGTGGTCTCTCGTCGTCTGACATCTCGATCTTGATATTTTTCTTGGCTTTAGCTTCTTTGCGTAAACGACAGGCAGTTCGTTCAATCTCCGGATCAAATTTCTCGAGCTCTTCCCCTCGGGTCTTCCTTGGCATCAACCTATTAGTACCTGAAATGAAAAGTGAACAAAATCAGCAACCTAATAATTGAACGTGACAAAATAAAATAACAAGAAAAAAAATGCTCAATCTAATAGCGCGTATGGCTGGTAGTGCTATTAGTTGCAACTAGTTCCCCGGCAACGGCGCCAAAAACTTGATAAGAGGTTTTCACACCCCGATAATCTAACCGCAAGTGTACGGTGTCGAATCAAGTAATAACGTACGGTAAGTACGAGTATCGAATCCACGGGAACTAGGAACTAAGTATCACAATTACTATAAGCTCTATTAACTGAACTATCGATAATTGAACAGTTGGTATTAAACTACTTAAATGCGAGAATTAAATCAAACACAAGACAAAACAGTAAACAGCTTTGGAAAATCAGATAGAGAAAACAGTTGAGGGTTGGAAATCCAATGGTTCTCGCATACAAACGTCTGACTCAATTCAAATACCAGTTATTCCTATCAATGAATACCCAATCTTTATCTAATCATTGTTCTTTCTCAAGCTAAAACGATTTTATGTGCAAAGCATGGTTCGTTTTCAAGCAATCGTGATTTCTATTTTGAAAACATAAGTTTTATCTTTCGATCTCAACATATAGGGTTCAAAACGCATTAAGCTTAAGATTCAAACGGGACTAAGATTTACTCGGTATATCTCTATCCTTTCTTAACTTAGACATGCAATTCCTTATTCTACTTCTCAATTACTTCTCTCGAACATAAATTGAAAGCAATAAAACAATTGTAAGGTAGCTAATCTCACAAAAGCATTAAACACCAAATTGCATTCATTCATTAAAATAGGAAAACTGATAAAGGTCTCAGGTCATCTGTTTACAAGCTTAAACCACATTCATTCCAACCCCCAACATGAACCGGTTAGTTCATGTCGGTGGTGGATTCAAACACAATAGAAAAAGATGGAAACAAGTATGTAGACATGATAATCGTGGCAACTGTAAATGGAATGGTTACTCCCTTCTATCGTGCTCGTCTCTACTTCGCGTGATGAACGTGTATCTGATCCTCCCTCTATCGTGGCTCCAAAAGCTCCGAAAAGTCTCCAGGAATTGCCCCAAAATCGCCCCTGGCCGTCGTGTGAAAGTTGCGTCCTCCCGAATGACCTAAAAACTGAAAATTATATCTGAAATTCGCGAAACAGAGCCTTACGCGACTTGCTGCGCGACTTGCAAGTCGCGTGGCAGGTCGCGCGTATCCTTTTGGCTGCGTGGGTCGTCGTTTGGTTCGCGGTTCGGGTCCTGGTTCGGTCGTGGATCTTGGGCTTGGCTCTTGGGCTTTCGTTGGCTTCGTTTTGGACTCGATTTGGGCTCTTTTTAGCTTCTTTTCTCGATGATTGCCGCCTCTTAGATAACCTGTATAATTCACTAGATAAACCGTAAAATACACGCCTTTTTAATTGAACACAAGTCAATCTCATTGGTTTGAGAACCGAAAATAACGCCAAAAAGTGGCGTTATCAAAGGTGCCAACCAATTAGGTGAGCGTGGTGAGGGTTCTAGTGTTAGAGAGAGAGTTCAGGATACTGGGTAATTGAACAGGGTGTGTTGAGAGGTAAAAGCAATGTAAGGGAAAAAGGAGATGGGGGTGCTCTTGGTCAGTCGTCCAAATCTAAAAAGATGATTCACATCTTTGAGGACGATGATGAAGAAGATCTTGGTTCTGATGATACTGAAGAAGACTCTGAGGGTCTTGATGCGGATATTGATGATCCTGCTAATCTGGTTTATAGTTCAGATGATGATGATGCGAATGCTGATGATGAAAAAGAGGATGATAGTTCTGATGATGATAACGATGATAACAACAATGATCAACTCATGGAGATATTGATACAGTGATTGAAAATGTCGTTACTACTATTTCTGAGGGTGATGGAGGAGTCATAAGGGGAAACGAGGGAGTATTAGTTGAAACAGAAAAACAAGTGAGGTTAAGTGAGAAGGAAAGAAAAAAAGATGGTGAGTGTGAGACAAGATCAATAAAAGTTTTAACTACTGATCCTTCCCAAACCGTGTCTAGCCGGGTAGCCACATCTACTGTCGGTGCGCGTTCGTCGCCACATGACATTGAAGAAGACATAGTCCGCCAAGCTATGCAATGCACAACCCCACTCATCCACTCATCAACTTCTTCACAAGTTGATGTTTCATCTTCTCATAGGGGATTAGCACAAACACTATCGGCGACACAATCGGTGTCGGCTGGTATTGAAACAGGATGGCAACTGCCCAGGCCACCATCTTCATTTGTTCACAAATCGAGTCTAGAACCTTTCGATTTTACTTCCTTTCCTAGGACACGGAGACCGTTCGTCACTTCATCTATGGTGACACAAAATGTTGGTGTTATGTGTGACCCAACCGGAACGCCCCGAGTGTTGCCGCCATTTGTTGGTGCTTCACGAGGACCGGGCGGAAGTCCTACCAATGTCAACACTATGCCAGCGTTGAACGTAGGCCATACAGTCTCTATGACTGCTATGCAAACCAGTAACCTAAGTGGTCTGGGTATTACCTTGGAACAAGCGCGAAATATTCAGTCTTTGGTAGGTCCTCCTCCTCATAACTATGTATCTAAGAAGTTACTTGAAATGGCCATCCAGTCTCTCTCCAATACTCATAAAGCTCAGGTGTCCGAATTGACTGATGTTGTTAAGAAACTGTCTGCCGAAGTACAAAAGTTTGTTAAAGGAAAGTCTGTTGTTGATTCTTCATCCGCACCATCCGACACTCAACCAGAATCTCAGCCGAACCCAAAGGTACATCATACTCTACCTTTACACGAATTGAAATCCCAGTTACTAACCCGTTTACTAGAACAAGGCGATGCAAATACTCAAGAAGAAGTAGATATTCTTGGTCTACTTAGACGCCAAACCAAAATACAAGCCACTTTACCAAATTCACTTGATACCCTTCAAAAATCCATATCCAACCTAACTGATGCTATCTCTTCTGGCTTCACATCACTATCTAACCGAATCAAAGTGGTGGAAGAAAAGTGTGGAATTCAAGCCCAAACCACCAAACGGAGGCATGATGATCAAGATCCCGATCATGATCATCATGAGGGGGAGAGAAGTGTAAGACAAAGGGTTGAAGAAGGCAGTGGTTCGGGTGTTCATGTTACTGAAAATGTGGAAATTATTGAGGAAACGGGTACCGGTAATGTTGGTGGTACACAAGGGGTTCAAAGTGCTGATGTTGGTGTTCTGGATGATATCAATCCTACGGTTAAAAAGCCTCAAGGATGTGATAACAGAACTGATGAAGAAGTTATGGTTGATGACTTTTTACAGGATCTGATTTACATTGATTCGGATGAGGATCAAACTGTGGTAAAGATCAAAGAGGAGATGGATGATGTATTTGATGGTGGAAATGTACAACCTGATTCTGATTCCGAGAAAGAAAGCAATCTACCTGATCCAGTGATACAAATTCCGGTAATTTCTGATCTACCTGAAGGCAAAATCAGAGATGAAGTTTCCAAGGCAGAATTAAGTAATCTACAGATGTTAATTGATAGAGAAGCTTTAATTGTCAGACGTGCTCATCGAACAAGAATCATTACTCCATTTCAAGAAGATATAAGGATCGACTTATTTGTGAAAAAGGTTCAGCCAATTGACAAGGTAAAGTTGTATTCTATTGAAAAACTTCCACGTCCAAAACAGATTGAATACTTGTATATGATGGGTGACAAAGATCAAAAGCTCAGTGCTGTCAGAACAGATAAAGAGATTGTTAAGCTTGTGAAGATAGAATCGGAGAAGATTCTAAAAGTCTTTTATCCGAGGTTCTACGTCCTTAGATCAGATGAAAAAGAATGGAATTTCTGTGAAGCCGACTTCAAATCCCTAACATGTGCAGATTTCTTCAGGCTGTATGACATTCTTGCCCGGATGCCGAACAAAGATATTACCTACTCTGAAGCCTATCAAGCCCTAAAACGTTTCATGAAAAATCTGATCAAGCTTTCCTACCTAACCGATTTTCAGATGGCATTGGAAAGTAATCAAATCAGAGTCAACAAACGAAGGCCAAACAAAGGCTTACCCGACATGCAAGGTATTCCTCTATATACCGTGTTAGAAAACCAAGATTTTGATGTTGTTTATCATAATGGGCAAAAGAAGAAGAAATTCTTGAGGTTCATTGAAGTCAATCTGTATTCTGATGGGACGCTCAGAATGATCAAGATTATGTTGAATGAAAGGCTGAGATTGGATGAACAAAGAAAGGTGCCTCTGAAGGAGAAAGAGATAGTTCTGATTAACAATGCTGTGAAAGCCATTCAAGAAAGAATTGATTATAGGGATTCACTCAGGAGATTTGAAATCATCTTTGGGATCAGAAAGAAATACATTCCACCGGAAGAACTTCATGGTTAAAGCTTACTTAGCTCACTTGAATACAAAGGGGGAGAATGTTAGTGTCTATTTTGTAAGTTGTATTCAAGTTGAGGGATCTTTTTGTTAAATATGTGTCTAGGTATAAATAGCCTAGATTTACTCATATTTCACTAACACTTGAAATATTCATCCTTAGAACTCTCTGTGAGTTTCTCTCAACATTGTAATCTTTTGCTATTATTGATAATGAGAGATGGACATAACTTTGAGTAGATCTTGATTAGATTACTTGTAAATTGGGATTACAGATCTATATGTCATTAAATTAATGATCATAAATTTTATATGATTAATTTGTTGGTAATAATAAAAAATTAATTAGTAAGAAAACTAAAGTTAATCACATAATACGTATAATGTATAATATACAGCACTCCAAAAGTGGCGTATAAAATTAAGAAAAAGATAAAAATAACGAATAATGATAAAGAAAACTTTTATTCGTTAAATAATGAAACAAGGTTAGCAGAAGAAATCATTGAAAAATAAAATAATAATATTAAATATTTGCTCATAGATTAAAACACGTACTTTGAAAGTGGAAGAACCTAACTACAAAAGTTTACAAATATATGGAGATAACAAAAAAAACATTAAATAAATAAATTGGAGACTTTAGCCTTCTAAAAAACAATTTAGCGAATGAAATTTAGTATAGATACGAGTTTTCAATATATTCATAAAGTATTAATAAGAAAGTTACTATCAATAATTAAAAAAACAAATAATAAACGATATAAACATATAAACGAAAAGAAGAAAAAAAGATAAGAAAGACATGGTTTAAGAAACCTATAAAAATAAAAATAAATGACCGAATTTAATATTTTGGTTTAAATCGGAAATAAATAATTTAAAATTAAGTAATCATAAAAAATAGATACTAAAAAATACGATATATTATATTATTATATAATTAAACTATCTTTTTTTGTGAATTTATAGTAAGTTGCTTTCAAAATAAAGAGACCCAACGATGTTGGGTCCATGGTGTATACGAGAATCGAACCAGGGGTATATACTAAAGACATTGACGCGCTACCCAACTGAACCAACTAGCAAGTTGTTTAGATTTTTGCATTATATGTATTATATTTAAATATATACATATAAAAAAACTTAAAAATCGGATGCCTCCGACGATCGGAAGCCATGTGCGACGGGACCTAATGGAACACCCTAACGCACGGCCCTGCGTATATACACTACACCAAATGTTGTCTTAGACAACAAATGCTAATTGCCTATGTTGCTTAAGATAAGCTTCGACAACAAAGACTAATATATGTTGCCTAAGTTTTCTCTTAGACAAAGTGTGGTTCTATGTTGCCTAAGTGTCAACTTAGGCAACATATAAATGATTATATGTCGGTAAATAATTACATTATTTTTTTTTTAAAAATATAATAAATAAACCGTCGGTGTATATATGTATGAATGTTTGTATGTATATACATGTATGTGTGTATGTCTATGTTGATGATAGTATATGTGTGTATGTCTATGTTGATGATAGTATATGTGTGTATGTATATGTATATGATAGTATATGTACACATATGTATATACACTACACCAAATGTTGTCTTAGACAACAAAGGCTAATTGCTTATGTTGCTTAAGATAAGCTTAGGCAACAAAGACTAATATATGTTGCCTAAGTTTTCTCTTAGGCAAAGTGTGGTTCTATGTTGCCTAAGTGTCACCTTAGGCAACATATAAATGATTATATCTTGGTAAATAATTACATTATTTTTTTAAAAAAAATATTAAGAAAACCGTCGGTAATCCGTCGCTAATTACCGACGGATTAACGACAGATTTACGACGGCCACTTTAATATTTTAATATTTATTTATTTTTATTAAATATTCCGTCGGTAATCCGTCGGTAAATAATTACATTATTTTTTTTAAAATATATTAAATAAACCGTCGGTGTATATATGTATGAATGTTTGTATGTATATACATGTATGTGTGTATGTCTATGTTGATGATAGTATATGTGTGTATGTATATGTATATGATAGTATATGTACACGTATGTATATACACTACACCAAATGTTGTCTTAGACAACAAAGGCTAATTGCCTATGTTGCTTAAGATAAGCTTAGGCAACAAAGTCTAATATATGTTGCCTAAGTTTTCTCTTAGGCAAAGTGTGGTTCTATGTTGCCTAAGTGTCACCTTAGCCAACATATAAATGATAATATGTTGGTAAATAATTACATTATTTTTTTAAAAAAAATATTAAGAAAACCGTCGGTAATCCGTCGCTAATTACCGACAGATTTCCGACGGCTACTTTAATATTTTAGTTTTTATTTATTTTTATTAAATATTCCGTCGGTTATCCGTCGGTAAATAATTACATTATTTTTAAAAAAAAATTTATTAAATAAACCGTCGGTGTATATATGTATGAATGTTTGTATGTATATACATGTATGTGTGTATATCTATGTTGATGCTAGTATATGTGTGTATGTATATGTATATGTATATGATAGTATATGTACACGTATATATATACACTACACAAAATGTTGTCTTAGACAACAAAGGCTAATTGTCTATGTTGCTTAAGATAAGCTTAGGCAACAAAGACTAATATATGTTGTCTAAGTTTTCTCTTAGGCAAAGTGTGGTTCTATGTTGCCTAAGTGTCACCTTAGGCAACATATAAATGATTATATGTTGGTAAATAATTACATTATTTTTTTTTTAAAATATTAAGAAACCCGTCGGTAATCCGTCGCTAATTACCAACGGATTTGTAACAACCGGTATCTAATTGAAGAAAGTGTGATGTAGTGGTCATAATGGAAGAAGAGAAAGTATGAGGGACCAAAGGGAAAATAGTGGAAAGGTATATAATGACCCAAATCCCTAGGTCATCTTTCATTTTCCCTATCATATGTGTGAAGTTGGCGGCTGAGAGAAAAGAGAAGAGAAGAAGAAGAAGTTTGAGAGAAAGCTAATAGGAGAAGAAATCAGTAAAGGTAATCTCCTCCAAATCCTTTCTCTATGCTATTTGATGTTTCCCCTCTGTTTAGTCTAAGAACTTGGGTGAGAAAACCATGATTTCAATGGGTTCTTCACCCAAATGTCTTTAAAAGTGTATTTTGGGGTTTTGGTTATTATCAACCGATTTAGAAGTAATAAGAGAGTTTAAATGGGTGTTTCTGGTTGGGGAATGAACCCTAGCGGTTGCCTAATCAAAGAAATGGCAGAAAACCAGTTTTTAATCACTTTTGAGGGGTGAGTTTTTCCCCAGTCCGAAGTTACCGGACGTCGCCCCATCCGGACAGTAGTGTCCGGGCAGTGGGGGTTTCCGGGTGGTGCTCGTAGGTGTTCGGGTGTCGAGGGTTTCCGGGTAAGTCACATTATCGATCAGTTCCGGTCTCTGGATGAGATGTCCGGAAATTTTATGTGCGTCCGGAAAGGCTGTGTGTGTCCGAAAAGTTTAGGTGCGTCCGTAAAGCTTGTGTGTGTCCGAAAAGTTATTGTGTCCGGAATGTGTGTATGTCCGGAAAGTGTGTATGTCCGGAAAGTGCAGTAACCGAACAGTAGGGTCGGACAGTGTAAGCTGATGAAAATCTAATATTCTTAGGTGTCCGATTCGTTTAGCTCGGGAATATATCAAGAGTGCGTTCAATACCATCATAAAGTGAGTTAGCCGGTAAGTTTATTAGTGTCCGGAAAGCTGGTTTAGGATCTGAGAAGTTTATGTTTCACCCATATCTCAGGTAGACCGATTGAAAGCCAGAGCAGTGTAAGAAAAGAAGTTAAACGCATCAGGTGAGTTTTTCTAACTAAAATACGTGATTTTACGTGTTTTCCAAAGAAAGTGATTGTGTAGAAATGCCATGTTACTTTACATGATTTTTTACCTGAATGAAAGTTAAATGCTTTACTGTTTATGGTGTACTTACGAGCATGGTTTATTTTTAAACCTTTATGAACGATTCCATGACAAATATGATTTGACTGAAAAGTGATTTAGCATGAAAGAAATGTCTATTAAAGATTTCACATCTTATGAGTTATGATGAGCTATGTGTATGTTATGTGGAGTCGGTCTGCACAGCGGGATCTGAATACCTCGAGATCCGATGATCCCTTGGCCTGTTGGGAGGAGCTTGTAGGAGGGAATTCATTTCCTTCTGTTAACTCCAAATATTCTGAAATAGTAGAAGTATTGAAAAATGGCCAAGTACAGAAGAACTTCCACAGAAGCTCTGCCGGGCATCTCAGGAAAATCAAAGGAAGTTTTGATCAAGAGTGATCAAAGACCGAGGAAACTACAGAAGGACGCTTTCAGAAGACCAAGACCGCAGAACCTCTGTTACCAATAACAGAGCCTCTGCGGACAACATCAGAAGACAAGGAACCAAGAAGACTTCTCAGAGGACCGAGCCTCAGAACCTCTGCCACCCTTGATAGAAGCTCCGCAGAAGTAAACAACCAAAGACTCGGAATCCAGTGAAGACTACTTTACAGAGGAACCAGACCGCAGAACCTCTGTAACACATTACAGAGCCTCTATGGTCCTCAAAAGACTAGGAAGGTATTTATAATATCTTGCTACTGTTCCAAAACCTGTTCATCAACTTGCATGGAAAAGTATTGTCAAAACACGTGTCAAGCTCTGAGTGGACTCAATAGGGCAAGGTACAAAATAGACGTCTGCGCCATTTAATGCATTTACCAAAAGTACATCTGCTCCATTAAATGCGCATGGCTCAAACAACTGCTCACACCATCCAGTCCACTGTTCACACCATCCAGTTTACTATTCATGCCGTAAAAGGAACAGTGACCTACTTCATAGTCTTCTAAGAGTAGTATAAAAGGAAGACTCGTGTTGAGTTCTTCCTAAGATATAGAACTACACACAAAAACAGAAAAACAAGAACACTTCAATCAAACATCAAGAACACATAGCTTATGCACATTTAGAGTCATATATGTTTAAAGCTTTGCATACTCACTGTTCTTAAATCTGTTCTTGATATATATATATATTCAGTAAACTTTGAGATATTATTTCCTGCTCACTGTTTATTTATATTGTGTTCTAAATCTATCAAACATATCTATTAGTTCTTCAAATACGCTTCCGCATCAAACCTTAAACCTGAACTAATAGATCTGATAATCTTGTTTAAAGCAAAACGGGAACCAACAATTGGTATCAGAGCAAAGCTTGGTTTTCAATATCAAGTGATCCTCGGTTAGACAAGATTCTTGATAGAAACTGTCTGTTCTTAACCTATTCTTCATTCCATCAAACAGATTTTGTTTTATTGCCATTTTCGATTTATTCGATCTGGTAACATCCAAGAAACTGTTTCTTTCGTTAAAAACTTCATTCAAAATGTCAAGACTAAAATTTAGTGCTGATGCTGATTTTCATTATTATTTCAAACTCAGCACAAATTTTAAGAAAATAATTCCTACTCTTGAAAAAGAATTAGAGGAAAGAAACAAGAATATTCTTATTAACTCAGACAACATTGCCAAGCTTGAAGAATCAGGTAAACTCCTAAACTGGGAAAATCTTGAACTGAAAAGGAAACTATCTGAGTCAGAAGAGCTTGGTAAAAAGGAGAAAGAGAAGTTTGAGGAAATTAAGACTGTTTTTAAAGAAGAGAAGAAAAGCCTTGAGCTTAAGTATCTAAACTTTTCTAAACTGATTTCCAACTTTGAAAAACTTACAATCAGTAAAAATGAAAAGTTTGGAAAAGAGAAAACTCTTCTTGAGACAAAGAATATGGAACTTTCTTTCAAAATCTCAAAATTACTTGAAAAAGAGAGGAAAGAGCAAGATTTTGAAAGAAAAGAGTCTGAAAAGGTGAAGAGAGAAGGATTTCAAACAAAGTGTTTGAAAGACAAGTTTGAGAAGGAAAGAAAGGTCTTTAAAACTGAAATGTCAAATTTAACAAAGAGACTATCCGATTTGTCAAACAAGATTATGTTAGAGAAGAGGTATAAATCAGATCTTCTAAGAAAATTTGATTTAAACCTTAAAGAAAAAGATGTTTTAGCTAAAAGGCTTAAAGACCTTGTCTTAGCAAACTCTTATGCTAAAAAGTCAAATAATCCTGTTTACAAAAAGATGAAAATGGTTTGGAAAGTCAAAAACTCTATTCCTGACAAAAATGCTCCAAAACCATTTGTCTCTACAAAGCCTTCATCTTTTAATTCATATAAATGCTTTGATCTTCTGTTTCAATTAAGAAACCTTTTCTCTAAATCTTTCTGTGTACAAAATGGGTCAGTTCAAAAGAAAAATCCAAAGACCCAAAATGAGAAAAGTCATAGAAAGAAAACTGGCAAACCAACAGAGATTGGCAAACCAGAGGACCTAAAGACAGCTCCAAATCCTAACAAAAAAGGACCCATTTGGATATGGGTACCAAAAATTCTTTGATCTGTCTTACAGTAGATAAAGGACTCCTAAACACATCAGTTTAGGACTCACACTTTAGTGAAAAAGACTCTTAAACAAATCAGTTTAAGACTCGAGCTTCATCAGAAAAATGACTTCTGACCATTACAGATCAGGACTCACTCTTCAGCAAACAATGGACTCCTTAATACTTCTATTAAGGACTCAGGCTTCAAAATACACTATGACTCTTAAACACTTTGTTTAAGACTCATCCTTCAAAGATTCTATACTTCACAGAGCCTCTGTGGAATTGCTCAGAACCTATGACAATCTCCACAGAACCTCTGATGAGGTTGACCTATGTACTGTGCATTATTTATCTCTATTGATTCAAGCACAGGTCAATGGGGAGCAGAAGGAGACCTCAAATTAATCTACAGAGGTTGATCATTCAAGGGGGAGCCAAAGGAGGATTATGATCAACAAGAGTTTCTGTCGTCCAAACTAGACACTCTAAAAGGTATGTGTCGCACAAAATCTTTTTCCAAAAACAATTTTCCAGGACAAAAATTTCTAAATATGTCCTAAAAACAATGTTTAAAACCATAAAAACTTTGGATGATCAAAAAACTTTATAAATTATTAGTTATTAGAAATTTCCAATCACAGAGCCTCTGCTGGCTCTGGCATAGGTCCAAAAACCTCTGTAGGATAATTTCTCTCTACTAAAGATTTATCGATCCTCTCCAATGTTTTTCAAACGTTTTTGGTAAAAGTACAAGCTTCAAGAGATAAAAAGGCAGGTTTCAAACCACAGAGATCAATCCTACAGAAGTTGTTAGATCAAGGAGGAGCGGAAAAGGAGACCTTGCTGAATCTACAGAGATTCATAAGTCAAGGGGGAGCAAAGAATGCGACAAAAGAGATCACATTCGCCGATCAAAAGGAAACAGGTTGGTATCTTGCCACAGAAGTCATAAGCCACAGAGTTCTTTCAAACAAAGAACCTCTGTAGATCACTCAAATCATTCAAATGACTTCTGCTGCACAAAATCTTTGAGATTTACAATTTTCTAGGACACCAACTTTCAAATAAGTCCTAAATACATTGTTAAAACTGATCAAAAACTTGGATGATTAAAAATGTTTATAAATTATTAGTTATTAGAAATTTCCTGTCACAGAGCCTCTGCTGGCTCTGGCAGAGGTCCAAAAACCTCTGTAGGATAATTTCTCTCTACTAAAAATTTATTGATCCTCTCCGTGTTTTTCAAATGATTTTCATTAAAGATACAATCTACAGAGATAAATGTTTTTCAAAATCACAGAGCTTCTGTACCCACAGAGCTTCTGTACCCACAGAGCTTCTGTAAAGATTTCCACTTGGGAATTTCTGTATCTGTAACGGTAACTTTTCTGTGGTGAAAATTTAAAACCCACGCATTTTTCATTTAATGTGGCCGCCCACGACGTCTCGTCGTCACTGACATTGATGACGTGTCAAGTTTTCATTGACGTACATATCACGTCGTCCTAGAAACTTGCACCACGCCGAATGAACTCGAGCGTGGACCTCAAATTTTATTAACTTTCTCACATTTTCACCGTTCCGAATTCTATCTGTTACCACAGTATAAAACCCAAGTTAAAATCACTTTCAAAACTTTACTATTCTCTCATCTTCTCCGGCGAACTTGCTTATTTCTTTCTGAAAATCTAGAACTTTCAAACCTACAAATGGCTTCCAGTTCCAAATCTGCTCACGTTTCACCAACGAACTCCGACATCCTCTCCAGTGCATTCTGAGCACTCCCACAACCCACACATCGTCGCCGATGCCGACAGATATGACTCCGGCGACGAGGCATCCTTCGTACCCACTACCCACCTGCAACATTTTTTCTCAAATGACCATTTCGAGCAAACCCTTCCCATTAAATCGAACAACTGTTATCTTGTTCCTTCTCCTACGGCATTTGGCAAAGAACATGCCATCCTACTAAACATCCTAGAGAACCACTTTCTTTACCCTCTTTTGAGCAAAACCGTTGAACAAATACCAGTACGTTACCTACATCAGTTTTGGCAATCTTGCCGTTATGACGCTGACACCGATTTGATCAGAGGCTACATTTCTAAACCTGACCAAAGTAAGAGCCTTGAACTGATGTTCAATCGCACCATGTTCTCATTAGAATTTGGCCTTCCAACAAGAGGACTCATGGGAATCAAAAAGTATGCACCCCAACCAACAAATGAAGAACTTATCGACTTTCTGCACATGTTAGGGTACAACAAACAGTTGAAAAAGAGGAACGATTTCCGCAGAGCAAGACTACCCCCTGTGTGGAATACCTTATTCTCCATCCTAAATCGTTGCCTCACGGGCAAAATCGGAAGCATCGATCAAAGCTCACCTCAAATTCTCTCAATCATGTATGGTGTGTATTATGACTTACCCTTAGATTATGCCACCATAATGATGCAAGAGATCATCAACACCATCGATCGCAAAATTGCCTCCCAGAAAGCCAAAATGTCTGATCACAACTGGTTACCCTCTCTACAGTTCCAGCAAATCCTCAGTGTACTTTTCGAACCCCTACTCCTTATCCAAAAATGGCCAGTGGACGGTCTCAAACCTAAGCAATTTCCTATGTCCAAGAACACCCCTACAGAACATGAGGATGGCTACCCACACATCAGGCCACTATCAAAGGTAATGTTAGGTTATGCTAGTGATGAAGAACTAGTTAGTGAGTACACACGCGTTTACAGAACTCCTGAACCCAGTTCTGTAACACCCCCGCGTATAGGAATGCCCATAGGAGGAAATGTAGTAGAGAAACTTACAGAAGAAGAATGGAGGATAAAATTGGCTAAACACAAGGCCAACCAGAAGAATTTCAGAGATATAAGGAAAGACCTCTACTCTTCAAAGAGGAAGTCTTCTGAGGGATCTAAAGAGAAGAAGAAGAAAAAGGGAAAGAAAACCAAGACCCCTACAGAGGAACAACTTGCCTCTGCTTCTGCTATCCAACAAACTCCTGCAGAACCATCTTCTCCACCCACTGAACATCCCTCAGAACCCTCATCTCCACCACAAATCCAAGGTCCCTCTGCCCCTCCTTCTTCCAAAAGAAAAAGAAAGTCAAAATCTACAGAGGAGGGAGCACCAAAACCAAAGAAGAGGAAATCAAAGAAGAAGAAACCATCTTCTCCTCTGCAATCAATTTCAGAGGGAATCGAAGAAGAACAACCTAAATCACAACCTCAACCTTCACCTCTGCAAACCCAAATAATTACAGAGGGTCGTGATACACTTCTGCCAAGACAAGAGACTGCAGAAAAAGAGGTGCAAATAGGTTTAGAGGATAGGGTAGAAACGTCTGGAGGGAAACAAAATGAAAAAGAAAAAGATGCCGAAGTTGCAGAAGGCACACATCCCTCAACCCCTCCCAGTGCAACCCACACATCTGACACCGCAGGTCTAGCTGCAGAAGGTATCATTGAAAAAGAGCAGCACAGCTCGAACCTCACCCAACCCATCCAGCCAGAGGTTACTCTTTCAACCTCTGTGCCCACAGAAGCCGGGGAATCCATTCCTAGGGAGTCTCCTCAGAGGGACTCACCTATAGTTCGTGATCCATTGCCCCAGATCACACTAGAACACCCTACAGAGGAATTCGTTTCCTCTGACACGCACAATATAGGGCCAAAACTTCTTTCAGAGAGAAGTAGAGAGCACCATGACGAAGAGACTCTAGACAAGTCTCCAAGTCAACAGAAGAATATTCCGATACCCACCTCTGGAGTGGATTTAGACAATATTCTTCACAGAACTTCTGTAGAGACTGAAACTCAGGTTTCTTCTCGAGGATCAGATGGAAATCCTTCCACCCCCAACGTACAAACAAGGGTGAACGAAGGTGTCCCAGGAACAGGGACTCACTCTGGAGAAGGAGTTGTTCCTCCAGAGGTTACCCAAGAGGAACATGTTACGAAGGATGAGTTCCAAGCCTTTGTAACCTCTGTAACTCAAACATTGAATGAGTTACAAAGCTCATTCACGTCTTTTACAGAGTCAACTTCAGGCGCGCTTACAGGATTAAATACCAAAGTGGATACCTTATCCACAGAGGTTAAAGCAGCCCTTGCAGAAATGAAGTCAACTACAGAAACTTCTGCTGCTGCTGCCATCGCCTCTGCCACTAACATTGCCAAAACAACCGCTGCAGAGTTCGAGAAAAGTGCGACCAAAGCCTTCAAAACTTCGATCGCAATCTACTTTGAAACAATGAAGAAAAATGCAGCAAGGCAAGCAGCTCAAGACACCTGCAGAACAGAAGTTACTGCTAAAAGAAGGCAGGATGATCCTGATGATGGAGCATCTGGTCATCCTGAGGGGGAGAAAACAAAGGAAACTATAGAGGCTGCTTCTGGAAAAACTACAGAGAAATCTGCAGAACCCTCTACGACAGAAACCCAGAAGGGAAAACAACATAGGCAAAACACCTCTATCTCACCAGAGGATGCACCAACCACAGAACCTAAGGTAATCAATCTTGCATCCTCATCCTCAGAACAAACTCCACCCTCACCTAAAGAACCAACACCAACCTCACAACCAATCCCGCACAAAACTAGAGTCAAAACCATAGCTCGAAAACCCCAAAGACCAAAACGCTCTGCAGAGTTCATTCTTCGCAGAATGGAATTTGTATCTGCTTTTCAATCAGCAAAGCGTTTTGACATTCCACCTCCAAGACTCGAAGACTCCTCACCAACAGAGATCTCACAACCCAAAGTATCAAAACCTTCAGAGGCAACAACCAAAACATCAGAGTATTCAACCCCAAAACCCACAGAACCTCCAACTGTCAAATCAACAGAGGTTCCACCCACACAAATCCAAAACCCAATATCTGAAACTTCAAAGCCAAAAGATAAAGGCAAGGGAATAATGACAGAAGAAGAGCCAAAGAAGAAGATGCCAGTTGCAACAGAGAAGTTGATGAAAGGTGCCTTTGATGCCTTCGTCACTCCTAAACCCGAAGAGGAAGACTGGGCATTCAACTTGAAACCTCTGTCAGAAAACCCAACCCTAGATCTCACAGCTAAGGTAACAGAAGGTAGAGTAGCAGACATCACTCGAAAGATGGATGAGCTAAGGAGACCAATTCCAAGATCTACTTCAACCATTGAACAAATGGAAGAACAAGTCTACAGTTATCTCTACAGACAACACTTCCAGAGCGATCTGCCAGCCCATGTCCGAGATCAGAAGCTCAGAGAGGAATTCGATGCAATCTTCACCTCTACAAAGTCAAAACCAGTCAATCAAGTTTACTCCATTCACAAAATAAAGAAGGTAATCTATTGCAAATACTCCAAAATGAGAACCTATCATCATACGGTGTATACCATCTGGAAAGTCAAAAGGTCTGACAGATCAGAGAATCAATTCTCTGATGCTGATATCCGAAACCTCAATCCCTATGACTTACCTGACCTTCTGCAATGGACAAAAGACAACTTCAATGACGACTGCCACAAAAGGTCTTATCGAGTTCTCAGAAAGGCGATGCGTGAAAAGCTCCTAATCTACAGCATGCTCGATATTCAACTAGCCATCGATCTGGGCATAACTACTCTAAGTATCAGACCACCAGAGGATTTCTGCCCACCCAATGCCATACCCAATTCAATAATCAAAACTCCAAGGTACGGGTTAGTATTCAAGAATCCTGCTGATCAACTGAAACTGTTTGTGACAATGGACTGTCAGAAGTACACAACCCATACTCTGAACATGTTCAGAAAGATACTAGAGGAGAATAAAGCAACAGAGCTTATGAACGAAGAATCTGCTCTGATGATGATCAAAGAGATTGATGCTACACTCGGCTTACGAAATCTCTGTCACAAGTTCTATGAAGAACTCAAGGAAGTAGGAAAAGACAACAGAAAGTTTGACGACTTCCCAAATGCAAAAATCTGAGTCTCTTCAAAGAATCTCTGTCAACGTTTATTTTTGTGTACTTAAATGTAAATGCCTCTGGCATAAATTCCAAAATGAATGAAATAATCTTCTGAGGTATTGTTTAACCTCTTCTATACTTAGGTTAAAATGCATAAATTCAACCTTCTATTTTTCAATACTTAGGGGGAGATTGTTAGCTCCAAATATTCTGAAATATTAGAAGTATTGAAAAATGGCCAAGTACAGAAGAACTTCCACAGAAGCTCTGCCGGGCATCTCAGGAAAATCAAAGGAAGTTTTGATCAAGAGTGATCAAAGACCGAGGAAACTACAGAAGGACGCTTTCAGAAGACCAAGACCGCAGAACCTCTGTTACCAATAACAGAGCCTCTGCGGACAACATCAGAATACAAGGAACCAAGAAGACTTCTCAGAGGACCGAGCCTCAGAACCTCTGCCACCCTTGACAGAAGCTCCGCAGAAGTAAACAACCAAAGACTCAGAATCCAGTGAAGACTACTTTACAGAGGAACCAGACCGCAAAACCTCTGTAACACATTACAGAGCCTCTATGGTCCTCAAAAGACTAGGAAGATTGTCAAAACACGTGTCAAGCTCTGAGTGGACTCAATAGGGCAAGGTACAAAATAGACGTCTGCGCCATTTAATGCATTTACCAAAAGTACATCTGCTCCATTAAATGCGCATGGCTCAAACAACTGCTCACACCATCCAGTCCACTGTTCACACCATCCAGTTTACTATTCATGCCGTAAAAGGAACAGTGACCTACTTCATAGTCTTCTAAGAGTAGTATAAAAGGAAGACTCATGTTGAGTTCTTCCTAAGATATAGAACTACACACAAAAACAGAAAAACAAGAACACTTCAATCAAACATCAAGAACACATAGCTTATGCACATTTAGAGTCATATCTGTTTAAAGCTTTGCATACTCACTGTTCTTAAATCTGTTCTTGATATATATATATTCAGTAAACTTTGAGATATTATTTCCTGCTCACTGTTTATTTATATTGTGTTCTAAATCTATCAAACATATCTATTAGTTCTTCAAATACGCTTCCGCATCAAACCTTAAACCTGAACTAATAGATCTGATAATCTTGTTTAAAGCAAAACGGGAACCAACACCTTCCTACTCGGATATGTGACTAGCTTGTAGGAAGGAATTCGTTTCCTTCCTACTTGGATAGAGGGGAGTCTGCTTGGGCCCCGGTATGAGGCGAGAGGGGAGTCTGCTTGGGTCCCGATCGCGGATAGCTATGTGATCCTTAAACACTGTGCAGTACCATGGTTGGATGATTATGTGAAGAATGTTAATGTGTTTTATAAAATGATTTTTTATAATGTTGATGTACGCTGTTTACGGAGGGAACTCACTAGACCTCATGGTCTAACCCTCGCTTTTCAAACAAAAACTTTTTCAGGTAAGCAAATAGTAAGAGGCTCAGGTATGTGAGCAAGAGCAAGATAGAGTACAGATGCAGATAGATACAATGACTGTGCCACGTATAGAAGCTAGTGTGTCCTCAGTTGTGTATAGGTTGTTTCCTCCAACCTTAGTTTGAGACTGATGTAACAAAATTTTGGGACCCGGTTTTGTAAATGTTATGATTTAATGCTATGTACGTTTTGTCTAGATTTGGGTTGTTACAAATGGTATCAGAGCCATAGTTTAAGGGGTTTAGGTGATCGGATGGGCCTAAACTTAAACTTTGGAGTAGAAATCACAACTGAGAATCAAGAAACGAGTTAGGAAGGCACTATTGTAGATATAGGAAATGCGTTAGGAGGGCACTATAGTAGATATAGGACTAATAGGGTACCGAGGACAGTCATCTAAGGTAAGTTTGGGATTTCACCTGATTTGTGTAATTGCGAACTTACAGGTACATGTATGTGCTTGATCTACCTTATTATTCCGAAGTTGTAGTCTTAAGCTAGTTTATATGCCTTGTTCCAGTAATCTAGAGGGTCAGCAAGATCCCTGAGGGATAGACCGAGCTCTCTTGTTTGGGAAGTATCATGAGAAATCATATATGATGTGATGTATGTATACATCGAAAAGAAGAAATGTTGTATAGAATATTATGAGTCGTCTAGAGGTAGCTCATTGTGGATTCGAAGAGGATGAATGTTGAGTTTGAGTAAGACTCCTGTTTCAGGACAGTCCATGTTCTAGGAATCGTGGGTTAGATCGGTTCGGATGGTAAGGAAGGACAGTGTCGAAATCTTGAGAGTGTCAATGGACCCTGACTTCCTAGTCGAGCTTTTCAATGGCAGGATCAATGAAATGAGATATCAGTAGAGGGTTGAAAACGTGTAGAGATAGATTATGAGATAATGTGACCAAGACAGAAATAGTATGAAATGGTGTAGTAAGTGGACCGTGGAATGTATGTACTACAAGTTGTTGTAAGGTCGAGACGGCGACCATTGGTCGAAGGTAGAGTGTCAAGGATAAGTTGCGTGAGTAAAGCGGTTGACCTTGTTAGGGTGAGTATCCTTCAATTGCATGTAGAGTTTCATGCATGGCGTTCTTATATGTAACACGAAATTTTCACGATTTAAGTTAAATGTGTAAATATCAATTTTGATAAAAAAAATGAGTCAGAATGTGCAAGCGTATGTTTTAAGAAAAGCTGATTTCGCTTACATCGCACAATGAAATTTTGAGCTTAACGATTTGCGAAATATTTCACACTTTTCATGATCAGTTAAATTGTTGTAAAAAATCAAGAAAACGTTTGCCAGCAAAACTTTTATAATCAAAATGAGTATTGACACGTTGATATTATAAAATGAGTATGAGAACCGACTGGTTTACTCTGTGTCAATAATCCTTTTTCAGAATTTTGTCACATGAAAAGATTGTCATTTAATATATTACTGACGTAACAACATCGTTGAGGCTAAGTGAGACTAAATCTTACGGAAAGATGCATACAAACGATCTTCGAGAGCGTTGAGCAGTGCATTGGAGTTATGAGAATGTGGGGTCATATGTACCCAAGTTGTTCCCAGTGTTGTTCTTTAAAATGAAAAGAAAATGTGCGAAATGATTTATTTACCGCGTCGTCATGCATGAAGACTATAAAATCACTAGGTCATAGAGTATTACATTTTAAGCTAAGGAAGAACTCCAAGAGTGGAAAGATGTTGGACAAATCAGGGGAGAATGGTTGTAGTTTTAGTAATTGTGTTCAAGAGGAGAGGTGAACAGTGGTAAAATCGGTAGTGGACCTTGGTATCGACTGTATGAGGGTCTGTACCCTTGTTCGGTGATTGGAAATACAGTTGCCGAGGGACGATGGTGTCCGGAGGAAGGACTAAGAGTCATCAAGGTGTTGGTTTTAGCAACTCGTTATGAGTAGTGTTGTGAGGCAGAAATGAAATGTCCACGGCGTGGGATATGAGTTTGAGGTGAGCTTGTAATATTGATGTTACGTGAGTAAGTTTTGAGATGAGGGCGACGGATTATGAAGTTGATTATGGTGTATTGGAAGGATTAGGTTCCGTAAGGAAGCCATGTTAAAGAATAGGTTAAGAAAGTATCAACAAGTTGACTATTGATGTTGAAGTTGGCAGCGGTGTAAGTTGGTTGAGGCCGAAGGCGTGAACTAGGAGAGTGAAAGTTGATAGAACACCTTGTAGGGGTGTTAAGTTAGTGAGAGACTGCTATTTTGGTTAAGCATTCTGCTTACGAGGTATGGAGGGTTCGTAGAAGGATAAGGTATGTAGCACGAACAGAGCGAGTGTGTAAATTATATCGTCCAGTGAGGGAATGTGTCCTGTTTATGTAAGGGCTCGGATTGTAAAGAGCGAGCAAGAACGATTACTTTTGAGCTAATTGGGAACTAGGGAGTTATAGTTCAACTAGAGTGAGAAAGGACAAAGTAGCGAGATAGACTCGATTATGTATGCGGGAGAATGTGAAGGAAAGTTTAAACGGTGTACGAATGACCATGAGAGACCTGGTCGGCAGCGTGAGGTTAGGAGTGGAGAATGTACAGGTGAGTAGTGGCATCAATTGCCAAGATAAACGTGCCAGCCAGTGTTGTAGTAATGTGATGTTAGAAAGAGGAAGCACCAGGTGGAAGCTTTTCGAGAATTTCGGATGAGGTGTGGGATTGGTTAATCAAGTTATTAGAGCACGAGGTTGGTAAGTTGGCTTTGTTATTTGGCTAGTATCGGAATAGTATGTCGGAGCAGCGGTGGGTGGTTACCCAAAAGAGAAACCAAGTGTTCTTGGTTGTGCGAGTCAAGAAGTAAGTATATTCTTGGAATCATTGGAAGTTTAAAGAAGATGATGTAGGGTTTAGTCAAAATGTGGTGTAGGAGATGCGGAATCTTTAAAGAATTCGAATTGTTTCTTATGTGTGGAAAAATTATCCGAGAAGTTAATATTTGGAGATTAAAGGATAGGTAATGACTTCGAACATTGGTGTCATTTCGAGACGACTTGATTGAATGCCTTAAGTTAGAATTTTGATGCAACCGTTTGGTTATGTATAGTAATGAGAAAGTATTGTCAGCATGTGGAAGGGTCGGAAGAGAGGGGCAAATAATGTGGGATGGACGGTGCTCCACGCTAACGTGGGGAGTTGAAAATAGTACGTTGGACTAAGTGAGTGGGTTAGAAGCAGTAAATGTTAGTAACATCGGAAGGGTGGAGTAGTGTGAGTAGATTGACTTCAGAAAGTGTACGAACTCCTGGAAAGAGTACGGAAGAAAGAGGATACGTGTATGTTTTAAATGCGGGAAAGAAGTGAAAAAGGGCCAGTTGAATGGGCTGAGTTGATAATGTTGTGAGAAATGTTCAAACGAACTAGTCGTTCAGTGATAGACTTTTGAGAATAGTATGGTGTGACTGTTAATGCCAAAAATCGCACCAAAGTACAACTTAAGGTCGATGTGGACTTTAACAACTAAAGAAAAGAATCTTTTGACAAAGCGTGCGACAAAGACGAAAATGTAAATGAGACAGAGAATTTGGTGACGCGGGAAAAACCTCAACGAGGAAAAAACCCGCCGACGACTGTGGAAGTCGTCGCTGCACTATGGTCGCCAAACAGGGGCGATGTCCTTGTGTTTCTGGTGTTGATCGTACAGAGATTACAATACAGATGAAAGAAAGACTTCGAAATGTAAAGTAACAAGTGTTTCGAATGTAAAAACAATGTGCGTCGTGTGTTTAAACTGTGTGTCGTGCGCTGATGTCGTGCGTCGAGAGCGATTCTTCTATGAGTGATTTATGTGCTTCAAGTGTTCTTCGGAGTTTTAGTACTTGTGTCTGTTGTTCGATGTCCCCTGAACTGAGAATTGAGCTTGGAATTTATAGTCTTCGGGCGCTTTAATTGGCTCATTAAATACTTTGATAACTGTCGTAACGGACGTCGTCTTTAGTGATGTTAATGGCTTTCATCAGTTATAGCCGTTGTCCATTAATGACGTTGACTCCTGCAATAAACACTAAAAAAACGTAACAGTTGTATCACGCGTTAGCTAGTCGAGGTCGCATGGTTCTATGCGACGATCGTGTGAAACGTACGACATCGTGGTCGAGTGTCGTGAGATAAATAACTTTTGATCTTAACTTTAGTCGGGAGATAAAGTGCTATGATTTTACCTTATCAGAAGTAACAGAAGTGAGTGCTTTTACTTACCTTGGTCGTGGTCGAGACTGGTGAAATTTTGCCCAAACAGTTTGCCCCCAAATTTTGAAAGTAGAATGCTAAATTCAAATTTTAAATTTTGTCAGTCGGACGCATAAAATTATGACACGTGTCGAAAGTTACTCTAGTTACTTTGGGACTAGACTGGTTCAATTCAAACTAGAGAGGGAAGTCGAAGAGGGGATAGGATCGAGACGTCATGCTGACGTTCGATGGTGCTTAGCAGCTGTCATGGCCAGGTGTCAGCGATCTGCGTGGTTATACGAAAAGACAGGACGCGTGTCGATCATCGAAGGAATCGACCTGATACGATCGATCGCTTAAATAAAGACTTTGATGGATCATTTCCTTTTATGGCTTTACGGTGAGATTCTTTTTCTGATTCCTTACCGCCCTTCTTCCGATTTTCTCTGAAATTGCTAGGATTTATGACTATTTCGAAGTTTTTGAGCTATATAAGGTATAATTTCTCGCCCTTCCATTCATTCTTGACTAAGGCATTCGTGCTTTGAGTTCATCGCTTTTAAGCTTATTATGTGATGCTCTTCTTCTGTATGTTCTCAGGAAGATCGTTGACAAAGGTGCCAACCATCTCTGCTAGGAGAATGGCACGACCTGAGCGTATCTGCAAAGGAAAGATGCAAAGGGACCCTGATCGTTGCGTCGGGGTTTTATTGAAGACGGGGACGACGACTCTGAAAGGGATGCTTTCAAAGGTTGATGACTTATCGAGAGTCACTTTGCCTGAAAAGGTGAAGCCATTGATCGTGATTGACGCAATGTCCGTGGAATCTGCGCTTCTGGCGACGATGTCCTCCGCAACCATGTCGACCCCTTCGTCAGCCGACAAGGGCAAGGGTGCAAAGATGGGAGAGGGTGAGAAGAAAGTCACGACGGTCAACTTTATGTTGTCGTTGGACCTCTTAACTGTCCATGTCCTTGACGGGATGGAGTCGTTTCCGCATCTGGGGAAATATCAGCCCCTATCTTTTGAGGAGCGTTTTCGAGGGATCTCTGTCGTGAAAACGGGATCACGTTTAGCCATACATGCGTTCGTTGTAAGTTTTTCTTTCAAAACTCGTGTTTTCAATGTTTTTCTCAGTTTTCATCGGACGCTTGCTAACATATTTCTTTTGTTTTTACAGATGTTTCGATCTCTCCTCGTTCGATATGCGAGGACACAGAAGACGTTGGACCGGAAGTTGCTCGTTGAGAGTGTCATATTCCTTCCTCCAACCTTAACCTTAATCTTAAGAGCCGTATTCTCAAGATACTGCGGACTTACCTTCACGACGTGTCGTGGCGTAGGATGTCTTTCATACTCGTTTGATCCTTGCATAAGTTCTTTAATGCGCTTCATGGCCGACGAGGATTCTAAAGTTGAGACTTCGGGCAAAGATGCGGCCGAAAATCTAGCCTTAGGACAAATTTATGTTTTACGAATTTTTCATACCTGATCGTTAGTGATTGAGTTGTCTAATGTAATTATGTTTAAGAATGAAGTTTCGTGATTTTTCATTGTTCACTGCAAGTAATTGTCGGAAGTAATTTCAATTGTATGAATACACTTGTAAATCGAATACAACCGTAGATACGTGCGACTAAGGCTTTCTATTAAAAGATAACGACCATAACATTAGTCGTGTAAAAATCAAGTATACATGCGTTTAGAGCATTCATTCATAATATGAGGCTTTTCTAAGTCGAGACACTTAGATTGTGAGCCGATTGCATAATCGAATCGTGCGATGACTTCAAATCACGTATCGAGTCATGTATGCGATTTTGGGAAGGTCACATGATAAACTTTTGTCGTGCGATCCTGCGATAACCAACGACCCTCCGATGCTTAAGTTAGTTACCGTCGAGGTGAAATAAAAAATTGTATGAAAAAGGGTTTAAAAGAAATACCTCTTTAGATGCGTTGCATTCCAGCTGTGTGGGATTTATTGATTGTCGAGGGTCTGGAGTCGATAGGCCCCTTTACCCACGACTTCAGATATACGATAAGGACCTTCCCACTTAATGGAAAGTTTACCTGCGTTGATCTCTTGAGTGTTTTGGAATACTCGGCGGAGGACGTAGTCGCCTTCTTGAAAGACTTTGATTTTGACGTTTTTTGTTGAAATGTCGCTCGACCGCTTGCTTTTGTGACGCCATCCTAATCAAGGCTGATTCTCTAAGTTCTTCGAAGGCGTCGAGGTCGTATCCTAAATCGACCAAGTTGTGATCGACTGAAGTATGCCTTGAAGTTGGGAATTGGACCTCGACCGGCAAGACTGCTTTGCAACCGTAGACGAGAGAGATAGGGGTTTGTCTTGTGGACGTGCGTGGTGTCGTGCAATTTGCCCACAGGACTGAAGGGAGTTCTTCGACCCACTTTCCCTTTGCAGCTTTTAGCCTTTTCTTGATCGAAGCAATAATGGTCTTATTACTGGATTCAGCAAGTCCGTTAGCTTGGGGGTATCTGGGAGTCGAGGTTGTCAGCTTGATGTTTCTATCTTCGCAGAATTGTTGGGTCGTGTCGCTTATGAATTGGGATCCGTTGTCACAGACGATTTCGGATGGAATCCCAAATCTGCATATGATGTTAGTCTGGATAAAAGAGATGACTTCTTTATCCCTAACTTGGGAAAAAGCAGCTGCTTCAACCCATTTGGAAAAATAATCGGTGAGTACAGGGAGGAATACCTTTTGCCCCAGGGCCGGGGGTAGCTTGCCGATAATATCCATTCCCCACCTCATGAAGGGCCATGGGATAAGTGTCGAGTGCAAGGGTTCAGAGGGTTTATGTGACATACATGAGTGTCGTTGACAAGGATCACAGTTCTGGACATATTTGACGGCGTCTTGTCGCAACGTTGGCCAAAAATACCCTTGTCGAGAGATACGATTAGCCAAACTGCGACCTCCTGAATGATTGCCACATTCGTCGTCGTGCATTTCTTGAAGGATTTTCTGGGCCTGATATGAGGCATCTTAGGTTTAATCCTGTTGATGATCGTCGATAGAGCCTATCTCCAATCATGATATATTTAGATGCTTTGAATCTGATCTTCCGGGCCTCCATTTTGTCTTCTGGGAGTTGGTCGTGAGTGAGGAAATTTCGGATGTCGCACGACCAATCATCCTCTTCATCTTCGATCTGGACGACATCGACGTTTTAGATGGACGATGTCACCAGATGGATCATGGGATTGGCGTCGAATATTGGTTCGACCAGAGCAGACCCAAGGTTTGCTAAAGCGTCGACCTGAGTGTTCTGGTCCCTCGGGATCTGTTCAATAGAAAAAGATTTGAATTTTTCAGATTTTTATTTTGCTACCTTTAAGTACGCTGTCATTTTTGAATCTTTGGTCGCGAATTCCCCATTGATCTGGTTTACCACCAGGAGAGAATCGCTTTTGACATGTAACGCGGTTGCCCCCGAGTCGTAGGCCATATTCATTCCTATGATCAGGGCCTCATACTCAGCTTCATTGTTGGTGGTTTTGAAATCGCACCGGATCGAATATACCATCTTGCCCCCTGTGGCGACTTTAAGACGACGCCTAGGCCTGAGCCTCTACTGTTGGCCGATCCGTCGACGTATAGAGTCCAAGGTACGTCATCGTGAGTCGCCACAGTAGACACTTCGAGCTCTGCTTCTTTTTCCAATTCAGGGCTGAAATCAGCAATGAAATCTGCCAATGCTTGCGATTTGATCGCGGTCCTGGGTTTGAAATCGATGTCGTAACTGCTGAGATATATACTCTGTTTGGGGAAAAAAATCACGTCGCTCGACCACGACCAGAACAGGTAAGACGTACGATTAAGAAATATATCTTGTATTAAGATAAGGTCTCGACAAAGACCCAAAACACCATCGTCATCCCTCCTAAAAGGTAAGTCGGGAGTCCCCCATGATGCTCGACCATAGCATCGCCCGTCCCGTACGACCATCGCATAGAACCATGCGACCTCGACCAAACTAACGTTAACCATGACTATTACGTTTGTTAAGTGTTTAATGCAGGAGTCAAAGTCATTAAGGAGCAACGGATATAACCGACGCAACCATCAACGATCGATAGCCGTAACGGACGAAGATCATCATGGATAATCACTCCGACAACCGTTACAGACCGTTGCAGCCATTATAGCTGTTAAATGAAACAATCAATGAGCTAATTAAAACTCCCAAAGACTATAAAGACCGAGTTCAATCATCATTTCAAGGACCGAACACGGAACATCGAACATCGAACACAACATCGAATATCCGACGATTAACAACCGAAGCAATATTCAAGAACACCTGAAGTGAAGAACCATTATTCTAAGTATCGCTCTCGACGCACGACAACAACTCTCGACCAGCAGTTCACACTTTGTATTCACACGACAAACACCTGTTTTATACTTTAAACATTTGTACTTTACATTTCGAAGCATTTCCTTCATTTGTATTGTAATCATCGTATGACCGACGCCAGTACCAAGGACATCGCCCCTGATTGGCGACCATAGTATAGCGACGACACCCACTGTCGTCCGCAGGTTTTTTTTCTTGTTTGAGGTTTTTCCCGCGTCATCAAATCCCTTGTTTCTTTATTTTTATCCTCGTCGCACGTTTCGTTGAAAGATTCTTTCTTTAGTTGTTTAAGTCCACATCGACCTTAAGTTGTCCCTTTGGTGCGATTTTGGCATTAACAGTTTGGCGCCATCCGTGGGACTACATCTAGAGAAAATCCTCGACGAACGTGCATTCTACTAATAGTTTCTTGGAGTTTCTTCTATTTTCTGTTGCAGGAAAATGGCAGCCCCTGGAAATCCGCAGCAAGCCGTCGCTCAGATGTATCAGGAGCTCGAGGTTGCCAGGAATCAACTCAATGCAATGGCAGAGCAGAATCGCAGAGCAGCTGAAGAGATCGAGCGGCTAAGGAATCCTTTTGGACCCCAGAATGGTCCTAGACCATTCATCCAGAATCCAGGTCCGGGACCAGGCCCGTCCGCGCAGAATCAGCATCCAGGTCCATTCATGCAGAATCAGCAGCCGGGTCCATTCATTCTGAATCCTCAGTCTGGGCAGATTCCCCCTCAGCACATCCGACCACCACCCTTGAACAACGGATCCCAACCATTGCAAGGTGGCGCCCAGCCGTTTCAGAATGGATCCCAGCCGTTCTCTCAGCCATTCCGAAGTGGTTCGCAACCTTTCCAGCAAGGATCACAATCTTTCCAGCAGAGATCGCAGCCATTTCAGAATGGACCACAATCGTTTCAGAATGGACCGCAGCAATTCCACTATGGGTCGCGGTCATATTTTGTCCCTTTCAACGGGGACACCAATGGTTCGTCGCATGGTAATGGCACTAGTCCAGGGACCAATCCCTCGACAGGGGCAAATCCTGATCTTAATGATCCCGTCGCCCAGCGTTTGAAGATGTTAGAAGACCAAAATGAGCGCGTCCTGTCCTTGTTCGCCAAATTTCCTGGGGCAGCCGTGCCTATCGACGTCGAGCCTCGCTCGGGGTATCAGGCGTCGCCCTTCATCGACGAGATCGCCACCGTCGAGGTCCCAAAGAAGTATAACATTCCTGCCTTCACTCCCAAGTATTCGGGTGTGACCGATCCAACCGAGCATGTCACGTAGTATAAGCAGCTCATGTGGACAATCTCGATTCCACACATGTACCAGGAAGTATGCACGTGCAAGAGTTTTGGGGCGACTCTCACTGGTCCAGCTCTCCAGTGGTTGATCAATCTCAAACCCAAATCTATCGGGTCGTTCACCGAATTGGTCAACCAATTCTCCCAGCAATTCGCCGGCAGTCGTAAGATGGAAAAGCAGACTAGTGATCTGTACTATGTCGTGCAGAAGACCAATGAGTCTATTCGAAGTTATTTCAATAGATTTAATGCCGAAATGATCAGTATCCGCAATTGTGACATCAAAACTGCGATCGAAGCTTATAAGCGTGGTCTAGACGATAGTTCAGGTCTATATATCGATCTGACCAAGTATCCCCCAGAGACTTTCGAAGACGTCTGAGCTCAAACCTTAGCATATATGAGGGTCGAAGATGATGCCGCCTTTCGTCGCAAGCACACCGACGACAAGAAGTCGTTAGGCGTCAGAAAGCCAGAGTTCAAGACAAAGGCTGTTTCCAGAATAGAGCCCGCACGCCAAATTTCAAATGTTCGTTTCAAGACGAAAGCAGAAGCCAAGACCGCGACTAAGTTCACTCAGTACCCCAAGATATCCTCTTACGATGCTAAAAAAGACAAATCAAAGTGGTGCGACTTCCACGTCGATCATGGTCATGCGACAGACGATTGTATCGCATTGAAGAAGGAATTAGCGTATCATTTCCCGAAAGGAAATCTCAAGGATATCATCGACGATGTCGCTATTCTAGCTAATAGCCATCGGCCGTCGACTCCCGAGCATGAAAAAGTTGCCAATTAAAATCCCCTACGCCATTGGGAATCCTGAAGATCGAAGATGAGTCGAAACGTCGCTATGGTGCCCCGTCGTACGACGACATGATCAATCACAGACAGTATCTCATTGGATCGTCGTGTCATCCTGTCATTTAAAACCTATCTTTCTTTCAAAAAAATAGGATAATAAATGACAAGGGGGAAATACCCCATGAAGGAGAAAGGTATGATTTCTAACTCTTTTCCATACAAGTTTTTCTCACAAACAGCTACTGACTTAAGCATCGGAGGGTCGTTAGCTAGCCAACGACTAACCCCCGACATCGTTTTATTGCAGAATCGCACGACAGTAATCATTAAGTCTACTGTATGACTTTAAATTCGCAAGGTCGCACGACATAAAAAATCAAGATTTTCTTCCCCGATCATCCCTCCACAAGGGCATACGATTCAAATTCATCGTACGATCCATCCATACAATCGCAAAGCCTGAATAGCTTATCTCTAAGTTTCTTAGCTTTTATACCCCGAATGGATGCTTTAATCGCGTGTTCTTATATGTGTTTTACGTTATTCTCATCGTATTACAATAAAGGCCTTAGTCGCATGATTTCCTATGCATCTTACATTCCATCGATGCGATATTTGCTTACCAAGTATATGAAAACACAAGTTCAAACAAAAAGTGCATTTACTGAAAAGATCGTCAGGTACACGCTCGACCATCAACAGTCGAGCAGCAAAGCAAACAAAATTAAATTCCTAAATTATAGGAGGAGCATCCGTCGCATTCATGCCCGAAGTCCCGTACTGAAGGCTTTCGCCTGCCACCTCCTCCTCATCGTCCGAATCAAGATCCCTCTCGGTCCCGACGCCATTCAGATAGATGTCCAGCTCCTCCTTCGCCGAAGCAAGAGGATCTTTCCCCAGCAAATGTCGTCACATGATCGCCGCTCGAGCAGTCAGACGAGCTATGGCAAAAACCGACTTACCCTCGTCCTTTGCAGCTTGCACTTCTTTCTCCAAACTCTCTACCTTGGATTTATAATCCTCGGCCTCTTTTGAAACAGCGTCCAAGGATTCCTTGATCTTTTCCATCTCATCCCTTTGCTCGGTAGTCATGGACAAGGACTGTGCCAAGCGATGGCTAAGATCTTCCTTCGCATGATTAACGATCTCCATATGTTTTAAAGCGTCAGCAAGACGCTTCGATAGATCCTCCGTGCGACCAGTAGCATCGTTTGCTCGATCCAATGCTGCATTCTCCCTTTCGCGTGCAGCGGACAAGAGATCTTTCACCTTCGCCGTTCCACTTCGCAAGGCCAAGGAAGCTTGAAGTGCCTGTGAAATCATAAAAGACAGACATCATCAGTAGACAACGACAACGACAACGATAACGACAACGACAACGACAACGAAGTCTGGGCCTAGACAAACTAAGTCTTGAAAGAAAGACTTACCATGAACACCAAGCCGGCTACATGGGCACCCGTCTCCTCGATATGAAACCCCTCAAAACGCTCCCTGAAAGATGGAAGCAGGAATTTATCCAGGTGAGGGAACAAGTTCGTCCCGTCTAGGACATTACCTGTCATAAAGTCCGATGGCAGCGTAAAGTTGACCGTCATGACCTTCTCCGCTCCTGTCGATTGTTCCTTGCCCTTGTCGGCTGACAAAGGATCCGACGCGGCAGATGGGGACTCCACCGTTTTCGCCGGAGGCGCAGAATTGATGGGTGTCGCTGCAATCACCTTCTTGGGAGATGCGACCCCTACCTCTTCGGGTGTAACGACTCTCGACGAGTCATTAACCCCTGCCGACGACTCCCTCGGAGTCGTCGTCCTCATCTTCTTCGGAATTTCAGGGCCAGCAGACATGGCTTTTAGCCTCTTCTTTCTACCCTGACGAGCACGCTCCAGCTCAGCTGCTCTCTTAGTAGAAACATTCAACACTTTAGGTTGAGACTCTCCTGGAAAAAAGGAATGTCATAAAGCACGCAAAGGAAAAAGACTCGAGGTAACATAGGAAGAAAAGGAAAGTAAAACTTACGCGTCATCCCTCTCCTTCCTCTCGACTTATCTTCCTCCTCTTCTCTTCCTTTCTCTTCACACTTCTCCTCCTGGTTCTCTTCTGAAAATTCTAAATCGTCGTCATCCGCCGAGTGTCGCACGACGAAAGACCTTTTGGCGACGCTAAATTCTAAAAACGAATTGATCTTCGCTTGAGAGTTAGCGTCTGGCTTCACGACCTCGAATTTTATGGTTGTCAATATACATAAAACAAGTTAATAATCATACCGTATATAGCATACGAAAAATGAAATAACAAGACTCACCCGACATATTCCAGCCCGTCCTAATCCACTCACTCTCGGAGTCAAGAGACAACTTACGCACGAATACATATCGAGACTTCCACCCACGGTCGTTCACACCCGTCCCTAAGACCAAAACGCGATCGCCCTTGAACCTAGAATGTAAACTACATCGATGACATCCGTCCATCTTGGCTTGATAAGCCGAGAGGAGATCATGTACATTCATGGGAGAATCCCATTTCTTAGTAGCACGCTCGATCACTCGTATGACTCGCCAGAACTGGGGCATCAACTGACTCGGTGCCAAGTCAAACTCTAACATAAACGCCTTGGCCAGAGGAGAAAAAGGCCATTCGAAACCTATCTTAAAAGGGTATTCATAGATTACGATGTACCCCTCGGGACACTCGTTTGAACGGATCTGACCTGGACGGATCAATTCGACCCACGCAGGAATTTTCGCTAACTTTCTAAAGTCCCGGAGGTCCGATGAATCTTGAATAACACTCTCAGGATCCCTCGACATTTCTAAACAAAATTTGCAGAAGTCAGAAAAATCGTACCTTACTTATAGGCGCGTTAATCCTCGAAGAAACCTAACCAAGTCAAAGATTTTTTGGAAGATATCAGACAAAGAATGGCAAGGAAACCACAGCACAAACTCTTCAAGGGCGAAATAAGGAAATGATCCATCAAAATACCTATTTAGACCGAAAAACAGGGTTGGATCGAATCCCTGGATGATTTCTGCGCGTCCCCAATCTTTTCGCATACCCTCACAGATCTTCGACACCTGTCCTCGACAGCTGGTAAGCATAATCGTACGTCAGTATGACGTCACAACTTTTCAACTTCTCGTTCAGTTAAAGGCGAACCGATCTAGTTCCACGACAACCAGGTAAGTCCCTCAACCCAGGTCACAAGTCTAAGCATTCGACAAGCAAAATTTAAAACTTAAATTTGACATTCAATTTTTAAATTTTAGGGGCAAACTGTTTGGGCAAAAAATCACGTCGCTCGACCACGACCAGAACAGGTAAGACGTACGATTAAGAACTATATCTTGTATTAAGATAAGGTCTCGACAAAGACCCAAAACACCATCGTCATCCCTCCTAAAAGGTAAGTCGGGAGTCCCCCATGACGCTCGACCATAGCATCGCCCGTCCCGTACGACCATCGCATAGAACCATGCGACCTCGACCAAAATAACGTTAACCATGACTGTTATGTTTGTTAAGTGTTTAATGCAGGAGTCAAAGTCATTAAGAAGCAACGGATATAACCGACGCAACCATCAACGATCGATAGCCGTAACGGATGAAGATCATCATGGATAATCACTCCGACAACCGTTACAGACCGTTACAGCCGTTATATCTGTTAAATGAAGCAATCAATGAGCTAATTAAAACTCCCGATAACTATAAAGACCGAGTTCAATCATCATTTCAAGGACCGAACACGGAACATCGAACATCGAACACAACATCGAATATCCGGCGATTAACAACCGAAGCAGTATTCAAGAACACCTGAAGTGAAGAACCATTATTCTAAGTATCGCTCTCGACGCACGACAACAGCTCTCGACCAGCAGTTCACACTTTGTATTCACACGACAAACACATGTTTTATACTTTAAACATTTATACTTTACATTTCGAATCATTTCATTCATTTGTATTGTAATCATCGTACGACCGACGCCAGTACCAAGGACATCGCCCCTGATTGGCGACCATAGTATAGCGACGACACCCACTGTCGTCCGCAGGTTTTTTTCTCGTTTGAGGTTTTTCGTGCGTCATCAAATCCCTTGTTTCTTTATTTTTATCCTCGTCGCACGTTTCGTCGAAAGATTCTTTCTTTAGTTGTTTAAGTCCACATCGACCTTAAGTTGTCCCTTTGGTGCGATTTTTGGCATTAACATACTCCATTTTGCCAAACGACCTGTCAACTCAGGTTTCCTCAAGACAGACTTAAGAGGAAAGTTAGTCACGACAGTTATAGGATGTGATTCAAAATAATGTCGCAATTTCTTGGCAGTTGTGACTAGCGATAAAAGCAACTTTTCCATAGAGGAATACCTGGTTTCGGCGTCCAAGAGAGATTTACTTACATAGTAGATCGGCAGTTGTTGCTTTTCATCCTCTCGTGTTAGGACGGCACTTACTGCATTAGGACTAATTGCCAAATATAGCTGCAAGACCTCACGATCGTGAGGTTTTGATAGCAGAGGAGGCGACGTCATGTACTCCTTAAGTTTCTGCAACGCTTGCTCATGACTGTCGGTCCAGTCGAAGCCTTTATTTTTCCTGAGGACATTGTAAAATAGATGGCATTTATCTGAGGATAGAGAAATAAACCTGTTCAGAGCTGCCACCCGACCAGTGAGCTTTTGGACTTCTTTGAAATTTCTCGGAGACTTTATCTCGATAATAGCTTTGATCTGATCGGGATTAGCCTCGATGCCTCGACGAGTGACCATGTAACCTAAGAATTTCCCGGCACTGACGCCAAAGGAACATTTCGTCGGATTAAGCTTCATACTATATTCTCTAAGGATGTCGAACGATTGCCTCAAGTGCCCGATGTGATCGTCAGCTTGCTTCGACTTGACCAACATATCATCGATGTACACCTCCATTGTGTCGCCAAGACGATCCTTGAACATCTTGTTCACCAGGCGCTGGTAGGTAGAACCTACATTTTTTAGTCCAAAAGGCATAACCTTATAACAGTAAATACCTCGGTTCGTCATAAATGCGGTTTTTTCTTGATCCTCGACGTGCATTAGGATTTGATTATATCCGGAATAGGCATCCATGAACGTCAACAGTTCGTGCCCTGCCGTTGCGTCGACCATGGCATCGATATGAGGTAATGGAAAAGGATCTTTTGGACAAGCTTTATTGAGGTCCGTGAAGTCGATACAGACCCCCCATTTTCCATTCTTCTTTGCAACAACCACGACGTTAGCGAGCCAATTGGGGTACTTTACTTCTCGAATCTTCCCTGTCTTGAGAAGGTTGTCGACTTCGTCATTTATCACCTTATTCCTTTCAGGAGCAAATTTCCTTCGCTTCTGCTTGACAGGTTTGAACGACGGGTCAACGTTGAGTTTGTGGGAGATGACGTCAGGATCTATACCGACCAATCTTCATGCGACCAAGTGAAACAATCAGCATATTCTTGCAAAAAAGACATCAACTTTTCCCTAAGGCAGGGACTGAAGGATGACCCGATAAAGACTTTTTGCTCAGGCTTGCTTGGATCCAGGACGACTTCCTCCAAGAGATAATCGTTGACTGCTTCAGGAGCATCTTGTGCATTTTCGAGCCCCTCCTGTTCTGGGACAGTGGCTTGTTCTGGGTTTCCGTTATTTGCCATTCTCCTGAAACATGGGATAAAGAAGACTACAAGAAACCGTTAGTAGGATGCACGTTTGTTGAAGATTTTCGCTAGATGGGGTCCCACGGATGGCGCCAAACTGTTAATGCCAAGAATCGCACCAAAGTACAACTTAAGGTCGATGTGGACTTTAACAACTAAACAAAAGAATATTTTGACAAAGCGTGCGACAAAGACGAAAATGTAAATGAGACAGAGAATTTGGTGACGCGGGAAAAACCTTAACGAGGAAAAAACCCGCGGACGACTGTGTAACGTCCCAAAAATTTCGAGAAATTTAAAATTTTTAACTAAACATTTCGTATATAAAACCCATTAAATAATCCCAACATATTAGTTGCAAAATCATAAATATTGTTCATGTAACCAGAAACCAGCGGAAATAATGTTAATAAATAAAACTAATAATAGCCAGCTCATCCCGCGCGCCAGTGTGTACCCGTCACGCCTTAGAGCCACTTGTACCTGAAACCACAGTTTATTGGGAAAGGGTAAGCACGAAGCTTAGTGAATTCAAACACCATAAATAACACAGTTATTCCACACTACCCCTAAAACAGATAGTGACACGCAAACGATCATACAAGTCTACGAACAAATCATAAACATGCATATCCACACCCACCCACCTAGAGGCACAAGTCGGTCCCACCGACCTCATGATAACATCTCCGGCCCCGCCGAATCCCCGGTCCCACCGAGTTTCTACGCCACCCGCGTATAAAATCTCCGGCCCCGCCGGATCCTCGGTCCCACCGAGTTAACGTGACAACATAGTATCAACTAAATACCCCACTATCTAGTTCCATAACACAATCACATAAAGCTACCACACACGTACTACAACAATGATAAAACAACCGTTATTAGATATAGTGAGAGAACTCACCTCGAATGCGCGCCTAGCTTAACAATACAATTCAAGCTTCACAATCACGGTCACTTCCCAGCACCTAAACGCATGTTAAAACGTGTCAATACGAGACCCGGACCCTACGACACGACACACGCTTAAACCGTCACTAAAACTATTTTCCGTTCTCGCCAAACAGGTCTGTTCGGGACCTGTTTCGACCCCTTTAAACCCGGAAAATTCCCAATATTATTTAATGATTAGAAAGTACTCTGAGATAGGGTTTCAATGACATATTATACGCCTCCTAACGATTTTTTTACAATTTATTATGAATTAAATACGAACGACCACAAAAACTGTCCGTTTTCGGACCAGCCGCGCAAACAGCCCGAAACAGCCTAGCTACAGGCTTAATCAGACTTTCGGCAAAACATGAAAAACCTCCCCAACTCAAATTGGGAACTTTGGGAACCAATTTCACGTCAAAACGAGTTACGAGTGAAAAGTTAAGGCTTTCGCAAGATCAAGGCAGATTCCAGAAATTTTCACATGAAATGATGAATCACCGAACTTGCGACCACTTTTTCGCCCAGCTAGAGACCGAACCAGTTTTCCGCTAAAACACAGAAAACGTGCCCGACCCCGAACTTGAACCGTGGGCGCCAGTTTCGGCTCAAACAGAGTTATGACGGTAAAGTTATAGCCGTCGTAAAAACAGTGGCTGTACCATTTTCCACATGAATTGATGATTAAAAAAACGACGGTTTAAACGAAACGGCTTAAACGATTAAGTCGAGGCTTAACGGATTCTACGGTGATTATTAATAAGACATGGCCACGCACCACCCTCTGCCCTCCGGCAGTGGTGGTCGCCGGCGGCGGCCGGCGGCGGTTCATCGACGAGGAAATAAAACAACCCGCAAACCACCGCGAGACCACTACCCTCTCGATCACCCTACCGCATGCACCAACGACTCACACCACCACCGCCACCCGACACCCAGCCACCATAGTGGCGGCGCGGCAGCGGCGGCCGGCCGGCGGTGGCACTTCTCGCCGGTGACGAAAACAAAACAAAGGAAAAGAAACGCCGAGATAAACGACGGAACCTTACCTCGCGAGATCCCACGACGGCGCAACCGCTGTCCTCCTCGACTTCTCCGGCGACGCAGGCTCCGGCGGACAGCAGTCTCCGGTGAACAGCAGGCTCCGGCGGTACTTCCTCTTCCTTCTCGCCTTCTCGATCTTCCTCTCTCTCTCTCTCCCGAAACTCTCTCTCTTTCTCGCGAACTCCGGCGCCGAGCAACACGCTAGGGGAAGGGGAGGTGATCGCGGCTGCCAAAGGGGAGGGAGGAATTAGGGTTTTGGTTTCTTTGTTCGTGGGTTTTTTGGCCGAGAGGAAGGAACGAGGAGGAGATAAGGGGTGTTCGGTGCCTTGCATGGGCCGAGCCCCAATCTAACCTTTCCCCATTTGACACTAAAAGCCCCTCAACTTATCCTAAACCCGCATAATTACACTTGATCAAGAAATGTTCTCTATATTGGTCCCTCGACATCGAACCACAAACAAAACAATTAAGGGTGGACGTTTTACATATCTTTAAGTAAAAATAAAATAAATAAATTACATAAATGCACCGGGACACGGGCTTTACAACTCTCCCCCGCTTGGGTCAGACTTCGTCCCCGAAGTCCACGCCCGCAAACAGCTCCGGGTAATTCTCCCGCATCTCGGCTTCTGGTTCCCACGTCCACTCGGAGCCCTTTCTGTGTTGCCACTGGACTTTCCTCAACTAGGATCTAAATTTCTCACCCCGTCAAGAATTTCTCGAATACTTTTCTTACTAGCAAAACTCCTTCAAGGACACTGAAAATATGATCGGAAGAACACTCCAACAACTGGATTCATTCCTAATCAACCGACTTCGGTTGTCTCCCAACCATAGATAATCCATACATCCCGACTCAAATTTCGAGCTCTAACCATTCTAAAGGTGCTCACCAATATACCCTACAGGATACTCAAATTCGATCATACTTACCAATAATTGTCGATTAACTTCCACGAGTTCTAAAAGACTCCCAAAATTTATTTCACACGAATCATCAAACCAGTAAATTTAAAATCACCCACGAAGGTCATTCCACCATAACCATTCATCACAAGTGAGCATTTCAGGGTTACTACTACCATCACCATAATTATTTTAAAATCGGTTACGATTCTCCGATTACACTAAAGGTGTTTGGCCTCAAGCCCAAAAGTCGACGCCCTAATATACTACTTACTTCAAAAAGGTTACTGCGCATTTATTCTCTTAATTACAAAGGGCATCATCCCTTTAACCGACACTATTCGGTCTACACTAACAACACGTGTGGAATACCCAATCTTCCACCGTCTACTTATCCTCCACGCTCGCTCTAGGAAACCTAGTTACACTGTATCAAGATACGCCTTAACGCCTACCTCCCAGGTACGTCTCAAGGCCCGGCACATCGGAACTACCTCTCAGGTCAGTGCCCAAAACTATATCCTCCCAGTGCCTACTGGAAAATCGAGGTCATAACACATGAATACCGGGGTCCCACCCCGAAATACTCAACCGACCATTACCAATGACTGACTGACATGACCAAGGATCCAATGCAAAACAGTCTACCAACAACATGCCTATCCCAGAATGACTCACTCACCCAACATGTAAATACGCAACGTGCAATAAGTGCAAGACTGTGCAACAAAACAACTCATCAACAAAACTTCGAATCGAGCCATTAAAAACCGTGCAATTGACCCACGACTATCTCAAAGTCGAAACCGAGCAAAATGCTCCACGCTTGCTAGACCCATAAGTCGGTCAAAAACGCATTTAAATAAAGTTTAAGCAAGCAATAATCTAAAATCAACATTAGTCACAAACTCAACACGGGTTAAACAAAAGAGTTTTTCAAAAGGACTCACACCCTCAAAATTCTCAAAATGACACATAACACTTAAAAGCGCATTTCCCAAATGGTTTACAAATCATTTACAAAAATGTTTTCAACGTCAAGATTTTTCATTTCAAAAAGACCGTAATCAATAAAACTACTATTACCAGGTCGGTAGTTATGCAAAAATGGACACGCTCGTCCCACAAATGAAAATCATGTCGAAAATCATTTCATTGCAGCTTAGTTACTCACAAACGTAAAGCGAAATAAATAATTTCTTTGAAAATGAACCGTCACGGTTCTAGTATGAATTGACTCATGACGTGTATTTAAAGTAACCGTTCGACCTTACACCGGGTGCAACAAAAGTGTGCACATAATTTCAAAATCAGTTCCACGATATTTGACCCCAAAATTCCTCTTTTTTTTCCAACAAAAATGTCGTGGCACAGGGTTCACTAACAAATCTTACGCGCGTCGGCTAGTCATACAAAACGATGAAACGGTTTACAAATATATTTTTGTTAAAACACAACTGTCTCGTGTAAGTTTCAACTTAAAGATAAAAAACCAATCTGTTTCCATCAATTGAAAATATCGACTAAAATCTCATAAAATCTCAAAAGGTGGGGTTCTTTAAATTGATTTCCAAGATTTCCCCAAATGGTCGCATAAACAAATAAGGTATGCACCTCGTGAATTTAAACCCACACGACTCAACATGTCGTAAAACAAAACTTATTTAACGAAATCACTCAAATAGCTTTAAACAGACATCGTGGAATGTAACTTTTCGTCTCAACTCTAACATATGTGGAGGAGTTCCAATGTTAAAGTCACAAACCGTAGTCACTTGCCCGACATTTTAAACACCACAAAACACGGATATCATCTTACCCGAAAGAACCGTTGGAAAAATAACGAAATGAGACAAATTCTAACAAAGTTTGCAACTCCCGTGATAAAACGATTTCATGCACTTTCAAAATCATAATTCAAAATCTTGTGTGTGTGTTGAACATTTCCCAAAATTCCAAAACACCATCCATAAAATGATTTGAAACACAAGAATTTGTTAATGCAAACTATTTCAAAATCAAACTTTGTGCATGACTCAGTCGGCATTCTACGCCTCGACTCCTACTCCTCCAAATCTCTCCGATCCACCAACGTCATCCGGACATTTAAACCTCTTAGGCAAGATGGGAAATTACGTCAAATAATCCCTACAATTTTTCCTCAAATCAAAGTCGGCTCTATAAGCCTATGGTTCCAGCACAATCATCCATCTTGGCCCGAAACAAACATCATCCTCATCGTCACTCCAAGTGACTAATACTAGAATCGTCCTTTTATTCCAACGACTACTAATTATAACCTTCGACACTACCCCAACGATAATCCCATCAAAGCAAAACAAGTACACACCTGTACTAGTGGGTTTACTATAGTCGTTCCTCCTTGTGATGGCGATTCTGGGTAAATATTACAACGAGTTATTAGCACATAATAATTCACACTAACAACGCTCACGCTCAACTCCTTGGATTCCTCGTGACTTTCCCCGACTCGAGCATTGATCCTGTGTTTCCGATAGTAGGAGCTCTACTACTACCTTCCACACCTATCATCACTCATTCCGAGTTCCATCCGAAGCGCCCAAGTAGTTTCTCGCCGATAACTATACCCATATGCCCACACCAGCATATGTACACACTCTTCCTAGCTCCCTAGGAATAAACATAATACCCCACTACCCTTGTTAGGACGGAACCCCCACTAACCCTGACGAGTCGCCTCGTAAACGCACAGTCGTATACAGTGGAAACCAGATAGACATTCGAATATAAGATTCTATCCTACAACGGTTGGACTCAAACAAGAGCTGCGCAATAGAACTAAATCCAACATTCTAAGGCTATTCGGTTCCTACCGCATACAACCTATAGTGCATTCGCTTAACAACCTATCAAAGTTAGCATAAGTTCCTAATAGCAAGTAACAATCATACAATACAGTGTATTAAGCACCAAGCAATCCAGCATACCTACTCATATGTATACACTATTCCCAGCTCACTAGGAATTTCATCTCATCCCACTACCCTTGCTACAACGGAATCCCTGTTAGCCATAACGAGTTGCCTCGCGAATACCCAGTCGCATGCAGCGTGAATCAAATAGACATTCGAATACAAGATTCTATCCTAGAACGGTTGGACTCAAACAAGAGCTGCGCAATAGAACTAAATCAAATATTCTAAGGCTATATGATTCTTACTGCATACAACCTATAGGGCCTTCACTTAACAACCTACTATAACTAGCATTGATTCCTACTAGCAAGCAGTCATCATACAGCATAGTGTCAACAACAGGCAATCTAGCATGCATACCCTATGCCTAGAAAACAATAAAACACTAAGCATTTTACCTTTCCCTTTGGCTCTGGCTGACTGTACACACTGCGCCCTCGATCACCGTTCCTCGAACGTGTTTTTACCCTTTTCTTTTATTCCCAAACAGGTTTAATAAAGAATTTGAAAATTTTCCCAGCCGCAACTTGAGACCAAACACACCGAGGTGCGTTTGATTCGCTCAAGCTGTGCTCTGATACCAAGTTGTAACGTCCCAAAAATTTCGAGAAATTTAAAATTTTTAACTAAACATTTCGTATATAAAACCCATTAAATAATCCCAACATATTAGTTGCAAAATCATAAATATTGTTCATGTAACCAGAAACCAGCGGAAATAATGTTAATAAATAAAACTAATAATAGCCAGCTCATCCCGCGCGCCAGTGTGTACCCGTCACGCCTTAGAGCCACTTGTACCTGAAACCACAGTTTATTGGGAAAGGGTAAGCACGAAGCTTAGTGAATTCAAACACCATAAATAACACAGTTATTCCACACTACCCCTAAAACAGATAGTGACACGCAAACGATCATACAAGTCTACGAACAAATAATAAACATGCATATCCACACCCACCCACCTAGAGGCACAAGTCGGTCCCACCGACCTCATGATAACATCTCCGGCCCCGCCGAATCCCCGGTCCCACCGAGTCTCTACGCCACCCGCGTATAAAATCTCCGGCCCCGCCGGATCCTCGGTCCCACCGAGTTAACGTGACAACATAGTATCAACTAAATACCCCACTATCTAGTTCCATAACACAATCACATAAAGCTACCACACACGTACTACAGCAATGATAAAACAACCGTTATTAGATATAGTGAGAGAACTCACCTCAAATGCGCGCCTAGCTTAACAATACAATTCAAGCTTCACAATTACGGTCACTTCCCAGCACCTAAACGCATGTTAAAACGTGTCAATACGAGACCCGGACCCTACGACACGACACACGCTTAAACCGTCACTAAAACTATTTTCCGTTCTCGCCAAACAGGTCTGTTCGGGATCTGTTTCGACCCCTTTAAACCCAGAAAATTCCCAATATTATTTCATGATTAGAAAGTACTCTGAGATAGGGTTTCAAGGACATATTATACGCCTCCTAACGATATTTTTACAATTTATTATGAATTAAATACGAACGACCACAAAACTGTCCGTTTTCAGACCAGCCGCGCAAACAGCCCGAAACAGCCTAGCTACGGGCTTAATCAGACTTTCGGCAAAACACGAAAAACCTCCCCAACTCAAATTGGGAACTTTGGGCACCAATTTCACGTCAAAACGAGTTACAAGTGAAAAGTTAAGGCTTTCGCAAGATCAAGGCAGATTCCAGAAATTTTCACATGAAATGACGAATCACCGAACTTGCGACCACTTTTTCGCCCAGCTAGAGACCGAACCAGTTTTCCGCTAAAACACGGAAAACGTGCCCGACCCCGAACTTGAACCGTGGACGCCAGTTTCGGCTCAAACGGAGTTACGACGGAAAAGTTATAGCCTTCGTACAAACAGTGGCTGTACCATTTTCCACATGAATTGATGATTAAAAAAAACGACGGTTTTAACGAAACGGCTTAAACGATTAAGTCGAGGCTTAACGGATTCTACGGTGATTATTAATAAGACATGGCCACGCACCACCCTCTGCCCTCCGGCAGTGGTGGTCGCCGGCGGCGGTTCATCGACGAGGAAATAAAACAACCCGCAAACCACCGCGAGACCACTACCCTCTCGATCACCCTACCGCATGCACCAACGACTCACACCACCACCGCCACCCGACACCCAGCCACCATAGTGGCGGCGCGGCAGCGGCAGCGGTGGCCGGACGGCGGTGGCACTTCTCGCCGGTGACGAAAACAAAACAAAGGAAAAGAAACGCCGAGATAAACGACGGAACCTTACCTCGCGAGATCCCACGACGGCGCAACCGCTGTCCTCCTCGACTTCTCCGGCGACGCAGGCTCCGGCGGACAGCAGTCTCCGGCGAACAGCAGGCTCCAGCGGTACTTCCTCTTTCTTCTCGCCTTCTCGATCTTCCTCTCTCTCTCTCTCCCGAAACTCTCTCTCTTTCTCGCGAACTCCGGCGCCGAGCAACACGCTAGGGGAAGGGGAGGTGATCGCGGCTGCCAAAGGGGAGGGAGGAATTAGGGTTTTGGTTTCTTTGTTCGTGGGTTTTTTGGCCGAGAGGAAGGAACGAGGAGGAGATAAGGGGTGTTCGGTGCCTTGCATGGGCCGAGCCCCAATCTAACCTTTCCCCATTTGACACTAAAAGCCCCTCAACTTATCCTAAACCCGCATAATTACACTTGATCAAGAAATGTTCTCTATATTGGTCCCTCGACATCGAACCACAAACAAAACAATTAAGGGTGGACGTTTTACATATCTTTAAGTAAAAATAAAATAAATAAATTACATAAATGTACCGGGACACGGGCTTTACAGACTGTGGAAGTCGTCGTTGCACTATGGTCGCCAAACAGGGGCGATGTCCTTGTGTTTCTGGTGTCGATCGTACAGAGATTACAATACAGATGAAAGAAAGACTTCGAAATGTAAAGTAACAAGTGTTTTGAATGTAAAAACAATGTGCGTCGTGTGTTTAAACTGTGTGCCGTGCGCTGATGTCGTGCGTCGAGAGCGATTCTTCTGTGAGCGATTTCTGTGCTTCAAGTGTTCTTCGGAGTTTTAGTACTTGTGTCTGTTGTTCGATGTCCCCTGAACTGAGGATTGAACTTGGAATTTACAGTCTTCGGGCGCTTTAATTGGCTCATTAAATACTTTGATAACTGTCGTAACGGACGTCGTCTTTAGTGCTGTTAATGGCTTTCATCAGTTATAGCCGTTGTCCATTAATGACGTTGACTCCTGCAATAAACACTAAACAAACGTAACAGTTGTATCACGCGTTAGCTAGTCGAGGTCGCATGGTTCTATGCGACGATCGTGTGAAACGTACGACATCGTGGTCGAGTGTCGTGAGATAAATAACTTTTGATCTTAACTTTAGTCGGGAGATAAAGTGCTATGATTTTACCTTATCAGAAGTAACAGAAGTGAGTGCTTTTACTTACCTTGGTCGTGGTCGAGACTGCTGAAATTTTGCCCAAACTGTGACCATGGTTACTCCTCCCATTTGAGTGAGGATAACCGGAGTTATGTTTTATACGACTGAATGCTCGTGGAAACCAGTGAGGAATTGATGTGTTTCAGGATGAGTTTAACTTGGATAAGTGAACACTTCAATGAGGTAGCATGGAAGTTTCCTGCTTTTAGTTACGTATAAGTATGGGTGATAAAGTGGTGAGAATGTATGAAATGTTCGATGAGCGGTAGCCGATTTGTCCCGGAAGAAAAGTGAGGTAGATTATGTTTCGAAGATCCATCGAAGTTTTGAAGAAATGGTTGATGAACTGTCGTCAGGGTGTTCCGAGAAAAAAAGGGGGGGAAAGTGTTGTCTGCCTAGACGGATGTCGGCTGGGAGAAGTAATATAGGATGTGCATGGAAACCAATTAAGGAACTCTTGGGGTGCCCGATGAGATGTTGGAAGGATTCACGGTGTGATACAAGTCTTTTTGGAGGGCGAATGAGGACGACCTTGCAGAATTTAAGCGATGAACAGTCGACTGTTGTCATTATTGAGCGAGTAGGAATAGTAGCCTACGAATTGGAGTTACCGTAGGAAGTAAAGAGAATGAACCCAGTGTTCCGTGTTTCGAATCTGAGGAGGTGTTTGACTGAGTCAGAGGTGACAGTACCCTTGGAAAGTGTAAGCTTTGGTGGGGGTTGACTTACGTAAAGGAACCGTTGAGAGGGTGGACAGCAAGATCCGCAAGTTAAGGATCAAGGAGATCAGGCTGGTAAAGGTTCAGTGGCAGCTCTTAGAGGACAAGAGGCAACTTGGGAAGTAGAAGCGGTTATGAGGTCCTGATACCCTCATCTTTTCCAATAAGGAATTCCGGGGACGGAATTCTTTTGAGGGGGGGGGGGTGTTGTAACAACCGGGTATCTAATTGAAGAAAGTGTGATGTAGTGGTCATAATGGAAGAAGAGAAAGTATGAGGGACCAAAGGGAAAATAGTGGAAACGTATATAATGACCCAAATCCCTAGGTCATCTTTAATTTTCCCTATCATTTGTGTGAAGTTGGCGGCTGAGAGAAAAGAGAAGAGAAGAAGAAGAAGAAGAAGAAGAAGAAGAAGAAGAAGAAGAAGAAGAAGAAGAAGAAGAAGAAGAAGAAGACGAAGAAGAAGAAGTTTGAGAGAAAGCTAATAGGAGAAGAAATCAGTGAAGGTAATCTCCTCCAAATCCTTTCTCTATGCTATTTGATGTTTCCCCTCTGTTTAGTCTAAGAATTTGGGTGAGAAAACCATGATTTCAATGGGTTCTTCACCCAAATGTCTTTAGAAGTGTATTTTGGGGTTTTGGTTATTATCAACCGATTTAGAAGTAATAAGAGA
>CM066312.1:45710088-45732088 GCA_033807775.1 Saussurea involucrata | reverse complement strand
GAAACTCCGGCCACCAGCCACCACTCTCTTTCTCTCTTCATCTTCTTCCCAAAGCACACACTCACATATAATAAAAAGTCAGGTAATCTTCTTCGTCTCTCCTCCGACGAACCACCGCCGCCTCCGCCTCCCTTCCTACCACCGCCGCCTCTGCCGTCTCGACTCCTCTCACCACCGCCGTGTGCTGCCGTAACGCCACCACCCCCTTCCTCTCAAATTCACAGGGTAAGGGCATCCCTTTCATCTAAACACAACCAACCACCGCCGACAACCGCAATCTACCACCGGAGTTTCAAGAACCACAAAACCCCATTGAAATTTCTGAAATCAAAAACAGATTTTGGAAAACAAGATTTCTTAAAAACGCGGTAAATGCATGTGGAAATCAAAACCCATTTCAGAAATTCAAAAAAGAAAACAACTTGTTGTTGTTGTTGTTGATTTCTTGAAGATATATGTGTATATATATATATATGTGTGTGTGTGTGTGTGTCAGTGTGTGTGTGTGTGTGAGTGAGTGTGAGTGTTCGTTTGAAAAACAGAGACATCCAAATCGGTAAAGATTGTAATGGTGGGTGGATTGGGATGGTGGATGGTGGTTGTAATGGTGGGTGGATTGGGATGGTGGATGGTGGTTGTAATGGTGGGTGGTAGTGGTGGTTGTGGATGGTGGGTGGTAGTTGTAATTGTGGGTGGTAGTGGTGGATGGTGGTTGTAATGGTGGGTGGTGGTTGTGGATGGTGGGTGGTAGTGGTGGATGGTGGGTGGTAGTGGTGGATGGTGGGTGATATACTACAAAAGAGTCAATTACAAGTTGGTCCCTAAAGTTTGCTACTTTTGATAGAATTAAGAAGAAACAAATACAATTACAAAAATAGGACAAAATGGTGAAATGACGAAAATGCCCCTGAAACTAACGGGTGTTTTTAACCCTGTTAGTGACCAGGTCCCAAATCTAGCGTAAAATCAAAACCATGAGGACAACAACTCGACTTATGAAACCACAGGGGTTGCTTTCAAAAAAATCACTATACCTCAGGGACCAAAAGTAGAGTTTACTCATTAGTCTTTGTTGCCTAAGCTTATCTTATGCAACATAGGCAATTAGCCTTTGTTGTCTAAGACAACATTTGGTGTAGTGTATATACATACGTGTACATATACTATCATATACATATACATACACACATATACTATCATCAACATAGACATACACACATACATGTATATACATACAAACATTCATACATATATACACCGACGGTTTATTTAATATATTTTTTTTGAAAAAACATGTAATTATTTACCGACGGATTAACGACGGAATATTTAATAAAAATAAATAAAAATTAAAATATTATAGTGGCCGTCGGTAATCCGTCGGTAATTAGCGACGGGTTACCGACGGTTTCCGTAATATTTAAAAAAAAAATAATTATTTACCAACATATAATCATTTAGATGTTGCCTAAGGAGACACTTAGGCAACATAGAACCACACTTTGCCTAAGAGAAAACTAAGGCAACATATATTAGTCTTTGTTGCCTAAACTTATCTTAAGCAACATATGCAATTAGCCTTTGTTGTCCAAGACAACATTCGGTGTAGTGTATATACATACATGTACATATACTATCATATACATATACATACACACATATACTATCATCAACATAAACATACACATATACATGTATATACATACAAACATTCATACATATATACACCAACGGTTTATCTAATATATATATTTTTTTAAAATAATGTAATTATTTACCGACGGATTACCGACGGAATATTTAATAAAAATGAATAAATATTAAAATATTAAAGTGGCCGTCGGTAATCCGTCGGTAATTAGCGACAGATTACCGACGGTTTTCTTAATATTTTTTTTAAAAAAAATAATGTAATTATTTACCAACATATAATCATTTATATGTTGCCTAAGGTGACACTTAGGCAACATAGAACCACTCTTTGCCTAAGAGAAAACTTAGGCAACATATATTAGTCTTTGTTGCCTAAGCTTATCTTATGCAACATAGGCAATTAGCCTTTGTTGTCTAAGACAACATTTGGTGTAGTGTATATACATACGTGTACATATACTATCATATACATATACATACACACATATACTATCATCAACATAGACATACACACATACATGTATATACATACAAACATTCATACATATATACACCGACAGTTTATTTAATATATATTTTTTTAAAAATAATGTAATTATTTACCGACGGATTACCGACGGAATATTTAATAAAAATAAATAAAAATTAAAATATTAAAGTGGCCGTCGGTAATCCGTCGGTAATTAGCGACGGATTACCGACGGTTTCCTTAATATTTTTTTTTAAAAAATAATGTAATTATTTACCAACATATAATCATTTAGATGTTGCCTAAGGTGACACTTAGGCAACATAGAACCACACTTTTCCTAAGAGAAAACTAAGGCAACATATATTAGTCTTTGTTGCCTAAGCTTATCTTAAGCAACATAGGCAATTAGTCTTTGTTGTCTAAGACAACATTTGGTGTAGTGTATATACATATGTGTACATATACTATCATATACATATACATACACATATACTATCATCAACATAGACATACACACATACATGTATATACATACAAACATTCATACATATATACACCGACGGTTTATTTAATATATTTTTAAAAACAATAATGTAATTATTTACCGACGGATTACCGACGGAATATTTAATAAATAAAAATTAAAATTAAAATATTAAAGTGGCCGTCGGTAATCCGTCGGTAATTTGCGACGGATTACCGACGGTTTCCTTAATATTTTTTTTTAAAAAATAATGTAATTATTTACCAACATATAATCATTTAGATGTTGCCTAAGGTGACACTTAGGCAACATTGAACCACACTTTGCCTAAGAGAAAACTAAGGCAACATATATTAGTCTTTGTTGCCTAAGCTTATCTTAAGCAACATAGGCAATTAGCCTTTGTTGTCTAAGACAACATTCGGTGTAGTGTATATACATACATGTACATATACTATCATATACATATACATACACACATATACTATCATCAACATAGACATACACACATACATGTATATACATACAAACATTCATACATATATACACCGACGGTTTATTTAATATATTTAAAAAAAAAATAAAGTAATTATTTACCGACGGAATATTTAATAAAAACAAATAAATATTAAAATATTAAAGTGGCCGTCGGTAATCCGTCGGTAATCTGTCGCAGATTACCGACGGTTTTCTTAATATTTTTTTAAAAAAAATAATGTAATTATTTACCAACATATAATCATTTATATGTTGCCTAAGGTGACACTTAGGCAACATAGAACCACTCTATGCCTAAGAGAAAACTTAGGCAACATATATTAGTCTTTGTTGCCTAAGCTTATCTTATGCAACATAGGCAATTAGCCTTTGTTGTCTAAGACAACATTTGGTGTAGTGTATATACATACGTGTACATATACTATCATATACATATACATACACACATATACTATCATCAACATAGACATACACACATACATGTATATACATACAAACATTCATACATATATACACCGACAGTTTATTTAATATATTGTTTTTGAAAAATAATGTAATTATTTACCGACGGATTACCGATGGAATATTTAATAAAAATAAACAAAATAAAAATATTAAAGTGGCCGTCGGTAATCCGTCGGTAATTAGCGACGGATTACCGACGGTTTTCTTAATGTTTTTTTAAAAAATGATGTAATTATTTTGTAATAACCAAGTCAAATTCAGGAGCTTTAAAAGTATGTGGAAGATTTTTGGCTAAAGGTGAAAGTCGAGGGGAGTTAATGGTAAAATAGCTTAAGTTATAAATGGGTAATGATTGGGTTCAAAACCCTAGAGTTATCCTCATTTCATTGTTGCGGCTGATTATTAGAGAGAGGGAGAAGAAGAGCTCCAATCGTCTTGTGCATTTGAAGAGAAGAGCAATATTTCATCAATCTAGAAGAGGGAGTAGAAGTGAGCTAGTTATTGCAATCCATTCTACCAGGTATCTCTTTCAGCTAAATCTCTACCTTGTTGTTTTGTGATTTATGAGCAGAGAAGGTTTTCTTGAAAATGATAATATTCTACCTTAAGATTTAGCACTTTAATCAAGTTGAAAGAACCAAAGAAAGGAAATATTTGCAGTAAGAAAACCTAAGGAACTGTTAGTCTAATCTTTGCATAAACTGAAAGCTCAATTTATTTGGCCGTGTGCGATCAAGCTTTAGCCGTAGTCCCGATACCATAAATAGAAGTCCCGATACTTTAAGTATCGGTATCGTGAATGGTAGTCCCGGTGTTATGCCGTAGTCCCGGTACCGTGAATAGAAGTCCCGATACTTTAAGTATCGGTATCGTGAATGGTAGTCCCGGTGTTATGTCGAAGTCCCGGTAACGTTTGAGAGTCCCGATACCTTTAGACTTTAAGTCCCGGTATGGTGCAATCCAATACCGGTATTTTGTTTACGCATGCATGTAGTAGCGGGAGTTGGAATGAAAGTCCCGGTACATCACATCTTGAGTCCCGGTGGAATGGAAATGTCAATCTCGGTATGGTAGCATGTGAAACCAAATGGTTTTTGGCTTTGGGCCGTGAGCAATTATACTCTTAGGCCGTGTGCACAAATTGTGGCTCCCATTAATTTAGACCGTGAACTATGGAATTTTAATATAGATTTTTAGTATAGAATTTAATATAGAATTTAATATGAAATCTATTATGGGTTTTAATATGGAATTAAATATGGAATGGATTAATAAGAGAAATAAGGATTTAAGATAGAAAGAGAGTTGTATTTTTCTTAATTGTTAGATTTATGAGTTACGTATCCTCCATCCTAGGTGTTCCATCTAGAGGTCGGGAGAGTAAGTAAGAAGGTTTGAGACGAGAAGATACTAAAGCGCCAGGTGAGTTTTTCTAACTAAAATACGTGATCTTACCTGTTTTCCAGGAAAAGTGATTACATGAAAATGCCTGTTATTTTACATGACTTTTATTTAAAGAAAAGCTTAATATTCTACTGACCAGGGTATGTTTATGAGCATGAGTTATTTACAAGCTTTTATGAATGATTTCTCATGAAAAATTATGCTCTACTGAAAAGATTATTCAGTAATGAAACAAATTGTAAAGTGTATTATAAATCTCATGTTTTATGACTATGATGGTTTATGTGAATGCTATGTGGAGTCGGTCTGCACTGTGGGATCAGAGATAGATCCTCGGGTTCTGATGATCCCTTGGATATGTATGACAGACTGGTAGGTTGGAATCCGTTTTCTCCTATCCGGTAGAGGGGAGTCCGTGTGGGCTCCAAAAAGGGGAGTCTGCGTAGGCTTCGGGAAGGGGAGTATGCGTAGGCTCCGGAAGAGGCGAGAAGGGAACCTGCTGGGACCCCGATCGAAGAATGTTTAGTGATCCATTACACATTGCAGTACCATGGATGATGTTTATATGAAGAATGTGAACTGTTTTATAACTGATTTTTATAAAGTGGATGTACATTGTTTATGGAGGGAACTCGCTAGACCTCATGGTCTAACCCTCGCTTTTCAAAACTAAAAACTTTTCAGGTAAGCTATTAATAGAAGGCTCAGGTAAGTGAGCAAGAGCAAGATAGAGTACAGATGAAGCTAGAGACAGTACCGGTGCCACTTGTAGTAATAGTTGTTCTCAGTTGTGTATAGGTTGTTTCCGCCAACCTCAGTTTTGGATGTAATGTAATGAAATTTTGGGATCCATTTATGAGAATGTTATGTTTTAATGCTATGTTTGTCTTATATGGAATTTGGGTCGTTACAAATGGTATCAGAGCCATAGTTTAAGGGATTTAGGTGACCGGACGGGCCTAAACTTAAACTTGGGAGTAGTGATCACAACTTAGAATCAGGAAATGCGTTAGGAAGGCACTATTGTTGATATGGTAAATGCGTTAGGAGGGCACTATAGTAGATATAAGACTAATAGGGTACTGAGGACTGTCATGTAAGGTAAGTTTGAGATTTCACCTGGCCAGTGTAATTGCGAACTTACAGGTACATGTATGTGCTTAACTTGCCTTATTATTCTGAAGTGGTAGTCAGAAGCTAGCGTTTATGTTGTGTTCTAGTGCTTTAGAATGTCAGCAATGATCCCTGAGGGATAGACCGAGCTCTCTTGCTTGGGAAGTATCGTGAGAAATCATATATGGTGTGATGTATGTATACATCATAGAGAAGAAATGATGTATAGAATGTTATGAGTCGTCTAGAGGTAGTTTTTCATGAATTCGGAGAGGATGAATGTTTGAGTTTGAGTAAGACTCCCGTTTCGGGAGAGTCCCAGTTCTAGAAATCTTGGAATAGATCAGTCAGTATGGTAAGGGAAGATTGTGTCGTAATCTTGAAAGTGTCAATGAGGTTCAGAATTTTTAATCGAACTTTTAAATGGCAAGGAAATGAAATAAGATACCTATAGTGAAATGAAAACATGTATAAGAGGAAAGTGAGTTAGTTGATCAAAATGAAAATAGTATGAAATGGTTGAGTAAGTGGACCATTGAGTGTTTGTATAGCAAGTTGTTGCATGACCGAAAGGGCGACAGTTGGTCGTAGGTAGAGTGTCAAGGATAAGTTGCTTAAGTAAAGCGGTTGACCTTGTTGGAGTAAGTAGCCTTCGATTGCAAGTAGAGTCTCATGCATGGTGTCCTTTTATGTAACATGAAATTTTCATGATTTAAGTTAAAGGTGTAAATATAAATTTTGATCGAAAATGAGTCAGAATGTGCACGAATATGTTTAAAGAAAAGGTGATTTCATTCACATTGCACATTGAAACCTTGAGCTTAACGATTTGCAAAATATCCCATTTTTTTTAGGATAAGTCAAATTTGTTGCAAAAGGTCAAGAAAATGGTTACTTGCAATTCATTTATAACCAAAGTGCTTATTGACCTATTGATATCCTACAAATGAGTGTGAGAACCGACTGGCTTACTTTGTGTCGGAAATTCTGTCAGAATTGTGTCATATGAAAATATTTTCATTCAACATATTATTGTCGTGATAACATCGTTCGGATTGAGTAAGTTTAAGGTTCACGGAAAGTGCATGCAAGCGATTCTCGAATCGTTGTGCAGGGCATTGAAATTATAAGAGTGATGGGGTCAAGTGTACCCAAGTTGTTTTCAAGTGTTATTTATTTAAAATGATAAATGTAAGAAATGATTTATCTACTGCGTTGTCATGCATGAAGGCTATGAACTCACTAGGTCGTAAGATATTACATGTTAAGCTAAGGAAGAACTCCAAAAGTGGGAAAAGTGTCGGGCAAATCAGGGAAGAATGTTGTAGCTTTAGTAGTTGTGTTCAGGAGGAAAGGTGAACAGCGGTAGAGTCAGAAGTAGATTATAGTGACGGTTATATGAGGGTTTGCACCCTTATTCGGTAACTGGAAGTACGGGTGTCAAGGGACGGTTGTGCCCAAAGGAAGGACTTGAAGCCTTCAAGGTGACGGTTTTAGCAACTCGCTATGAGTAGTGTTGTGAGGCAGAAATGAAATGTCCACGGTGTTGGATATGGGTCTTAAGGCGACCTTGTAATATTGATGTTACAGGAGTAAGTTCAGGAAAAAGGGAGACGTATTATGAAGTGATTATGATATGTTAGAAGGACTAGGCTCCGTAAGGGACCTAGGTTAAAGAATAAGTTAAGAAAGTAGATACAAAAGTCAGCAGTGGTGTAAGGTAGCCAATGCCGAATACTTGAACCAGGAGGTTGAAAGCTGATAGAACATCTTGTAGGGGTGTTAAGAGGATGAGGAGTTATTGTTTTGAATAAGAGTTCCATTTACGAGGTGTGGAAGGTCCATAGAAGGATAAGGTGGGTAGTACGAACGGAGTGAGCATAGACTATATCAGTCAGTAAAGAAATGTGCCATGTCTATGTAAGAACTCGGATCGTAAAGAGTTAGCTAGAATGTTTGTGTCTGAGTTAATTGAGAAATCGTGAGTTATAGTTCGACAGGCTGAGAGAGGACTAAGTAACGAGATAGACTCGGTTATGTATGCGGGAGGATATGAAGGCAAGTTTGAATTGTGTGAATGGTCATGAGAGATCTGGCCTGCAGTGTGATGTTATGGGCAAAGAGTATACTGGTGTGTAGTGTCGGTAATGGTCAAGCTCGATGTGTCAGTTAGTGTCATAGTGATTAGATGCTAGTGAGGGAGAAGAAGCATCAGATATAAGCCTTTTTGAGGTTTCGGATGAGGGGTATGGTTTTTTAACCAGGGTGTTGGAGCACGTAGGGCACAAGTTGACGTGGTGGTATGATTATGTTCGGGATAGAGGTACGGAGTGGTGGTGGGTAGTTACCCAAGGGAGAAACCAAGTGTTTTTAGTTGTGAGAGTCGCTAAGTAAGCATATTTTGGGATCATTGGAAGTTTAAAGAAGATGATGGATGTATTAGTCAAAATGTGGTGGAATAGATGTGGAATCCTTAAAGAATGTGGGTTGTTGCTTATGTGTGAACGAATTGTCTGAGAAAGTGAAAGTTGGAGTTAAAGAATGTATAGTGACGTCGAACTCTGGTGTCAGTTCGAGGCGATTTAGTCGGAAGCCTTAAGTTAGAAATTTAGTGCAACCGTTTGATTATGGATAGTAATGAGGAAGCATTTGCAGCTTGGGAATTGTCGGAAGAGAGGGGTGAGTAATGTTGGTGGGCAGTACCCCACGCTAACGTGGGGAGGTGAAGACAGTATGTGGGAATAAGTAAGTAGATCAGAAGTAGTAAACTTGACAGTAATGCTGATAGGGGCAGTGTTGTGTAGATTGACATCGGTAAGCGTGCGTACTCCTGGGAAGAGTATAGAGAAAGAGGATTTGTGCATGTCCTTGTGGGGGAAGGAAGTGGAAGAAGGAAGTTAAATGAAGTGGAGTTGCTGATGTTGTGAGAAATGTTCAGTCGAACTGGTCGTTCAGTGAGAAGGTTTTGTGAGTAGTCTTGTGTGACCATGGTTACTTCTCCTAGTTGTGTGAGGGTAACCGAGGGTATGTTTTATGATTGGACGCTTGTGGCAAGCAGTGAGAAATCGAGGAGCTTTCAGGTTAAGTCAATTCGGATAGGTGGGCACTTCAATAAGGAATGATAGAGGTTTCCTACGTTTAGCCACGTTAAGTGTGAAATGATGATGTGGTGAGAACGTACGAATTAGTTGTCGAGCGGTAACCGATGTGATTCGGGAGAGGAGTATGATCTACATAGACGAATGCCGGTGTGGGGATGGAGGCGAGCAAGTGGGCGCGCAGTTAGCCTTGGATTTTTCTAGTGATATTTAAGCGAGTATAGTATTCGGAGAGGTTGCAAGTATATAGTACAAGTTGACTCGGCATAGCAAAGTGGTGACTCGCCGAGGGCGGTTTCAAGGTAGGGTGTACGGTCACATTCCCATCAGAGCGGTTTAGAGTGGCCGAGTGGAACTGAGTTGGTTGAGTTGAAAAATATAAGACTGCTGGACAGTGAAGTTGAGGGAAAGGTAGAGAGGACTAAGTCGGTGGAACCGTCGAAGTTATAAAAGTTGAATAGTGGTGCGCGATCGTGAGGTACTCGATGAGATTTTTGAGAAGAAATTTTCAGCATGTTACACGTCTCTTTTGTGGAGAGTCGATGTGGAAAGTGAGATGATGGCAACCTTGCAAGAGACACAGACGATAAGAAGTTGACTTTTGTCATTGTAGGCGAGTCAGAGCAGCGACATACAAGTAAGAATGGTCAGGGGAAGTTAAGGCCAAGATATGGAAGACCTTTTGTTATTATTGATCAAGTTGGCGCGATAGCTTATAAGTTAAAATTGTCGGTAGAGTTAAGAGGAGTTCACCCGACTTTTCATGTCTCGAACTTAAAGAAGTGTTTGGCCGAAGCCGATGTGGCTATCCCGTTAGAAGATGTCAGCATTGATGAGAAATTGTCGTACGAAGAGGAACCAATAGAGATTGTGGACAGTAAGGTCCGAAAGACGAGGAACACGGAAGTTCGTTTGGCGAAAGTTCAGTGGAGGTACCACAAGGGACGAGAGGCAACATGGGAAATAGAATCAGATATGAAATCTAGGTACCCTCATCTTTTGAGAATGGAATTCCGGGGACGGAATTCTTTTGAGGGGGGAGTGTTGTAATAACCAAGTCAAATTCAGGAGCTTTAAAAGTATGTGGAAGATTTTTGGCTAAAGCTGAAAGTCGAGGGGAGTTAATGGTAAAATAGCTTAAGTTATAAATGGGTAATGATTGGGTTCAAAACCCTAGAGTTATCCTCATTTCATTTTTGCGGCTGATTATTAGAGAGAGGGAGAAGAAGAGCTCCAATCGTCTTGTGCATTTGAAGAGAAGAGAAATATTTCATCAATCTAGAAGAGGGAGTAGAAGTGAGCTAGTTATTGCAATCCATTCTACCAGGTATCTCTTTCAGCTAAATCTCTGCCTTGTTGTTTTGTGATTTATGAGCAGAGAAGGTTTTCTTGAAAATGATAATATTCTACCTTAAGATTTAGCACTTTAATCAAGTTGAAAGAACCAAAGAAAGGAAATAATTGCAGTAAGAAAACCTAAGGAACTGTTAGTCTAATCTTTGCATAAACTGAAAGCTCAAATTATTTGGCCGTGTGCGATCAAGCCCGTAGTCCCGGTACCGTGAATAGAAGTCCCGATACTTTAAGTATCGGTATTGTGAATGGTAGTCCCGGTGTTATGCCGTAGTCCCGGTACCGTGAATAGAAGTCCCGATACTTTAAGTATCGGTATCGTGAATGGTAGTCCCGGTGTTATGTCGAAGTCTCGGTAGCGTTTGAGAGTCCCGATACCTTTAGACTTTAAGTCCCGGTATGGTGCAATCCAATACCGGTATTTTGTTTACGCATGCATGTAGTAGCGGGAGTTGGAATGAAAGTCCTGGTACATCACATCTTGAGTCCCGGTGGAATAGAAATGTCAATCTCGGTATGGTAGCATGTGAAACCAAATGGTTTTTGGCTTTGGGCCGTGAGCAATTATACTCTTGGGCCGTGTGCACAAATTGTGGCTCCCATTAATTTAGACCGTGAACTATGGAATTTTAATATAGATTTTTAGTATGGAATTTAATATAGAATTTAATATGAAATCTATTATGGGTTTTAATATGGAATTAAATATGGAATGGATTAATAAGAGAAATAAGGATTTAAGATAGAAAGAGAGTTGTATTTTTCTTAATTGTTAGATTTATGAGTTACGTCTCCTCCATCCTAGGTGTTCCATCTAGAGGTCGGGAGAGTAAATAAGAAGGTTTGAGACGAGAAGATACTAAAGCGTCAGGTGAGTTTTTCCAACTAAAATACATGATCTTACATGTTTTCCAGGAAACGTGATTACATGAAAATGGCTGTTATTTTACATGACTTTTATTTAAAGAAAAGCTTAATATTCTACTGACCAGGGTATGTTTATGAGCATGAGTTATTTACAAGCTTTTATGAATGATTTCTCATGAAAAATTATGCTCTACTGAAAAGATTATTCAGTAATGAAACAAATTGTAAAGTGTATTATAAATCTCATGTTTTATGACTATGATGGTTTATGTGAATGCTATGGGGAGTCGGTCTGCACTGTGGGATCAGAGATAGATCCTCGGGTTCTGATGATCCCTTGGATATGTATGACAGACTGGTAGGTTGGAATCCGTTTTCTCCTATCCGGTAGAGGGGAGTCCGTGTGGGCTCCAAAAAGGGGAGTCTGTGTAGGCTCCGGGAAGGGGAGTTTGCGTAGTCTCCGGAAGAGGCGAGAAGGGAACCTTCTGGGACCCCGATCGAAGAATGTTTATGTGATCCATTACACAGTGCAGTACCATGGATGATGTTTATATGAAGAATGTGAACTGTTTTATAAATGATTTTTATAACGTGGATGTACACTGTTTATGGAGGGAACTCGCTAGACCTCATGGTCTAACCCTCGCTTTTCAAAACTAAAACCTTTTCAGGTAAGCTATTAATAGAAGGCTCAGGTAAGTGAGCAAGAGCAAGATAGAGTACAGATGAAGCTATTAATAGAAGGCTCAGTTTTTGAAGTAATGTAATGAAATTTTGGGATCCAGTTATGAGAATGTTATGTTTTAATGCTATGTTTGTCTTATATGGAATTTGGGTCGTTACATATTTACCAACATATAATCATTTATATGTTGCCTAAGGTGACACTTAGGCAACATAGAACCACACTTTGCCTAAGAGAAAACTTAGGCAACATATATTAGTCTTTGTTGCCTAAGCTTATCTTAAGCAACATAGGCAATTAGCCTTTGTTGTCTAAGACAACATTTGGTGTAGTGTATATACATACGTGTACATATACTATCATATACACATATATACACACATATATACTATCATCAACATAGACATACACACATACATGTATATACATACAAACATTCATACATATATACACCGACGGTTTATTTAATATATTTTTTTTGAAAAATAATGTAATTATTTACCGACGGATTACCGACGAAATATTTAATAAAAATAAATAAAAATTAAAATATTGAAGTGGCTGTCGGTAATCCGTCGGTAATTAGCGACGGATTACCGACGGGTTCCTTAATATTTAAAAAAAATTTAATTATTTACCAACATATAATCATTTAGATGTTGCCTAAGGTGACACTTAGGCAACATAGAACCACACTTTGCCTAAGAGAAAACTAAGGCAACATATATTAGTCTTTGTTGCCTAAGCTTATCTTAAGCAACATAGGCAATTAGCCTTTGTTGTCTAAGACAACATTCGGTGTAGTATATATACATACATGTACAAATACTATCATATAATATACATACACACATATACTATCATCAATATGGACATACACACATACATGTATATACATACAAACATTCATACATATATACACCAATGGTTTATTTAATATATATTTTAAAAAAAATAATGTAATTATTTACCGACGGATTACAGACGGAATATTTAATAAAAATGAATAAATATTAAAATATTAAAGTGGCCGTCGGTAATCCGTCGGTAATTAGCGACAGATTACCGATGATTTTCTTAATATTTTTTTTTAAAAAATAATGTAATTATTAACCAACATATAATCATTTATATGTTGCCTAAGGTGACACTTAGGCAACATAGAACCACTCTTTGCCTAAGAGAAAACTTAGGCAACATATATTAGTCTTTGTTGCCTAAGCTTATCTTATGCAACATAGGCAATAAGCCTTTGTTGTCTAAGACAACATTTGGTGTAGTGTATATACATACGTGTACATATACTTTCATATACATATACATACACACATATACTATCATCAACATAGAGATACACACATACATGTATATACATACAAACATTCATACATATATACACCGACGGTTTATTTAATATATTTTTTTTTTAAAAATAATGTAATTATTCACCGACGGATTACCGACGGAATATTTAATAAAAATAAATAAAAATTAAAATATTAAAGTGGCCGTCGGTAATCCGTCGGTAATTAGCGACAGATTACCGACGGTTTTCTTAATATTTTTAAAAAAAAAAATAATGTAATTATTTACCAACATATAATCATTTATATGTTGCCTAAGGTGACACTTAGGCAACATAGAACCACTCTTTGCCTAAGAGAAAACTTAGGCAACATATATTAGTCGTTGTTGACTAAGCTTATCTTATGCAACATAGGCAATTAGCCTTTGTTGTCTAAGACAACATTTGGTGTAGTGTATATACATACGTGTACATATACTATCATATACATATACATACACACATATACTATCATCAACATAGACATACACACATACATGTATATACATACAAATATTCATACATATATACACCGACGGTTTATTTAATATATATTTTTTGAAAAATAATGTAATTCTTTACCGACGGATTACCGACGGAATATTAAATAAAAATAAATAAAAATTAAAATATTAAAGTGGCCGTCGGTAATCCGTCGGTAATTAGCGACGGATTACCGACGGTTTCCTTAATATTTTTTTTAAAAACAATTATTTAATTATTTACAAACATACAATCATTTAGATGTTGCCTAAGGAGACACTTAGGCAACATAGAACCACACTTTGCCTAAGAGAAAACTAAGGCAACATATATTAGTCTTTGTTGCCTAAGCGTATCTTAAGCAACATAGGCAATTAGCTTTTGTTGTCTAAGACAACATTCGGTGTAGTGTATATACATACATGTACATATACTATCATATACATATACATACACATACACACATATACTATCATCAACATAGACATACACACATACATGTATATACATACAAACATTCATACATATATACACCAACGGTTTATCTAATATATATATTTTTTTTAAAAATAATGTAATTATTTACCGACGGATTACCGACGGAATATTTAATAAAAATGAATAAATATTTAAATATTAAAGTGGCCGTCGGTAATCCGTCGGTAATTAGCGACAGATTACCAACGGTTTTCTTAATATTTTTTTAAAAAAAAATAATGTAATTATTTACCAACATATAATCATTTATATTTTGCCTAAGGTGACACTTAGGAAACATAGAACCACTCTTTGCCTAAGAGAAAACTTAGGCAACATATATTAGTCTTTGTTGCCTAAGCTTATCTTATGCAACATAGGCAATTAGCCTTTGTTGTCTAAGACAACATTTGGTGTAGTGTATATACATACGTGTACATATACTATCATATACATATACATACACATATACTATCATCAACATAGACATACACACATACATGTATATACATACAAACATTCATACATATATACATCGACGGTTTATTTAATATATTTTTTTTGAAAAATAATGTAATTATTTACCGACGGATTACCAACGGAATATTTAAAAAAAAAATTAAAATAATAAAGTGGCCGTTGGTAATCCGTCGATAATTAGCGATGGATTACCGACGGTTTCCTTAATATATTTTTTTTTAAAAATGATGTAATTATTTACCAATATATAATCATTTAGATGTTGCCTAAGGTGACACTTAGGCAACATAGAACCACACTTTGCCTAAGAGAAAACTAAGGCAACATATATTAGTCTTTGTTGCCTAAGCTTATCTTAAGCAACATAGGCAATTAGCCTTTGTTGTCTAAGACAACATTCGGTGTAGCGTATATACATACATGTACATATACTATCATATACATATACATACACACATATACTATCATCAACATAGACATAGACATACACACATACATGTATATACATACAAACATTCATACATATATACACCGACAGTTTATTTAATATATTTTTTAAAAAAAATAATGTAATTATTTACTGACGGAATATTTAATAAAAATAAATAAATATTAAAATATTAAAGTGGCCATCGGTAATCCGTCGGTAATTAGCGACGGATTACCGACGGTTTTCTTAATATTTAAAAAAAAATGTAATTATTTACCAACATATAATCATTTATATGTTGCCTAAGGTGACACTTAGGCAACATAGAACCACTCTATGCCTAAAAGAAAACTTAGGCAACATATATTAGTGTTTGTTGCCTAAGCTTATCTTATGCAACATAGGCAATTAGCCTTTGTTGTCTAAAACAACATTTGGTGTAGTGTATATACATACATGTACATATACTATCATATACATATACATACACACATATACTATCATCAACATAGACATACACACATACATGTATATACATACAAACATTCATACATATATACACCGACGGTTTATTTAATATATTTTTTTTAAAAATAATGTAATTATTTACCGACGGATTACCGACGGAATATTTAATAAAAATAAATAAATATTAAAATATTAAAGTGGTCGTCGGTAATCCGTCGGTAATTAGCGACAGATTACCGACGGTTTTCTTAATATTTTTTTTTAAAAAAAATAATGTAATTATTTACCAACATATAATCATTTATATGTTGCCTAAGGTGACACTTAGGCAACATAGAACCACTCTTTGCCTAAGAGAAACCTTAGGCAACATATATTAGTCTTTGTTGCCTAAGCTTATGTAACAACCAAGATTTTTACATAATTAAATAATTAAGGGCTTGTGTAAAAGGTGAAACAAGAAGAAAGTTTGAGGGGTCAAAGTGTAAAGTTGGGAAAGTTATTTAAAAGGGGTCCAAAGCCCTAGGAGGAAATCATTCTTCAATCAGTATTATTTCTGTGTGTGCTCTGTGTGTGTGTGGCGGCTGAGAGGAAAAGAAGAAAAGAAGAAGAAAGGGCGCTGTTGGTGATTTTGGGAAAGCAAGTGAGGAATTCTTGGCATCTATTCAAGTAAGTATTCTAATCCTCCTCCTTAGTTCCTTCTTTCCGATTTGAAGATGTTTGGGAGGGTTTGGGTGTGTGTAATCACACACACACTCGATGTCCAGCGCTGTTTGCAATATTATGGAGGTTGGGAAATCGATTTTTGAGTTTAATCGGTAATGTGAGCCTAGAATCTCTCTTTGAACCGATTTCTAGTTTAGCCTAAAGGTTTTCGGTAAGTTTTAGCAAGTTTTCGTTTTGAGCAGTAGAAAAACCCTGTTTCAGACCTGTCTGCGTGTCTGGGAAGAAGATGAAGTGGTTGAGTCTGAAATTCGCAAGCTAAGCCTGCGAGTTTGGGAAATTCGCAAGCTAAGCCTGCGAGTTTGGGGAAAATCGCAAGCTAAGCTTGCGAGTTTTGGAGAAAATCGCAACCCAAGGTTGCGAGTTTCAGAGCCCTGCGAGTTTCTGTGTCTTGCGAGTTTTGGAGAAAATCGCAACCCAAGGTTGCGAGTTTCAGAGCCCTGCGAGTTTCTGTATCTTGCGAGTTTCAGTACCCTGCGAGTTTAGAGTCTTGCGAGTTTTAGAGGACTGCGATTTTCGTGCCTTGCGAGTTAGAGCTGAGAAAGTTTAGCTAGGTGCATCCACTTAATCAATAAATTATTGTTTAGGTGTGCGTTTGGAGCGAGTCTTGAAGTAAACGGGAGTTGCAACCAGGTGAGTTTTCTAAACCAAAATGTGTGGCTTTTAAAGTGTTTTCAAAATGTGTTGAATGATGAAAATTGCCATGTTGTATTATTATGCTTTAATTGCATGAAGATGTTTAAAGTTTTATGTAGAATGTATGCATACATCAAGGAGACGTAAACTGGCAAAGACGGGAGAGTCGTTCCGCCAGCTCTCGTGCGGGAAGGGAGGTCCCTATATGCCAGGAGCGAGGCTCCGCAAGGCAGCATGAGGCTGACTCGTTGTCACCTTCGGGTGGCTTCAGGGTGTCAGATTACGAGGAGGCGGACTTCGGTCCGTAAGTGTTTTTGACGTGTTGATTATGAATGATTAAGGCTGAAAAGATAAACTGTTTTTCAATGCTTTGATAACTGTTAGGAGGGACTCTCTAGACCTCATGGTCTAACCCTCGCATTTTCAAATTAAAACCTCTTCAGGTAAGCAGGTTTCCAGGAGCTCGGGCAAATAGGCTGAGCTTAGCAAGAAGAGTCAAGAAGCGTAGTGACACTCTAGTTATTAGTTTTTCTCAGTTGTGTAGGTTGTTTCCGCGAACCTATTGAGTAATTGTAATGAAATTTTGAGACCGTGATTTTTGGGATATTATGAAATTGATGTTTTGCATGTTAATTTTGGAAGGGTCTTTATAGTTGGTATCAGAGCCATAGTTTAAGGGATTTAGGTGACCGGACGGGCCTAAACTTAAACTTGGGAGTAGAAATCACAACTGAGAATCTGGAAAATGCGTTAGGAGGACACTATTGTAGATACAGGAAATGCGTTAGGAGGTCACTATTATAGAGATAGGACTAATAGGGTATTGAGGACTGTCATGTAAGGTAAGTTTGAAATTTCACCTGGCCAGTGTGATTGCGAACTTACAAGTACATGTATGTGCTTAACCTGCCTTATTATTCCGAAGTGGTAGTAAGGAACTAGTGTTTATGTCGTGTGCCAGTACTTTAGAATGTCAGCAAGATCCCTGAGGAGTAGACTGAGACCCTTGTTGGGGAAGTTTCTTGAGAAGTCATGGATGATGTGATGTATGTATACATCGTTGAGACGGAATGGTGTTTGGAATGTTATGAGCCGTCTAGAGGTAGACCTTCGTGGTTCGAAGGGGATGAGTGATTTCTTTTGAGTAAGTCTCCTGGATCAGGAGAGTCTCGATTCTAGGAATCGTGGGATAGATCTGTTCGGATAGTAAGGAGGGACAATGTCGAGATCTTGAAGGTGTCAATCCAAGAGCGGGCAGGGGATTAGAGTCCTGACTCTTTAGTCGTGTTATTCAGTGGCAGGATCATTGAAGAGAGATTTCTGTAGAATACTGAAAGCGTGTAGAAGTATAATATGAGATAAATTGGTCAAGATGAAAGTAATATGAAATAGTTGAGTAAGTGGACCGTTGAACGTATGTATAGCAAGTTGTTGCAAGACCGAGGGGGGGGGGGGGGGGGGCGACCGCTGGTCGAAAGTAGAGTGTCAATGATAAGTTGCGTGAGTAAAGCGATTGACCTTGTTTGAGTGAGTAGCCTTCAATTACAAGTAGACTTTCATGCATTAAGATCGTATATGTGCATATGAGATTTTTCATAAGTAAAGTAAATGTGTAGATATCAAATTTGATCGGATATGAGTCGGCGTGTGCAAGCGTATGTTTTAAGAAAAATGCAAATCCATTTACATCGCACAATGAAGTCTTGAGGACTACGATTTACAAAATATTCCACTCTTTTCATTATAAGTTAAATTGTTGCAAAAGTCAAGAAGACGTTTGAATGCAAAACTTTTATGACCAAGATAAGTTTTGACATGTTAAAGTTATATAAGTGAATGTGAGAACCGACTGGTTTACCTCGTGTCGGTAAGTCCTTTCAAAATTTTGTCGTATGAAAAGATTTTCATCCAATATTTATTTCTGTCGTAACAATATATTTTGGTTGAGTAAGATTAAGTTTCACGGAAAGTTGCATGCAAACGATTCTCGAGATCGTTGTGCAGGGTATTGAAGGGGTCGTGTGTACCCAAGTTGTTTCCAAGTGTTGTTTCTTTAAAATAATCAAAAGTGTGATGATTTATTTATCGCGTTGTCATGCATGAAGGCTATAAACTCACTAGGTCCTAGAGTACTACATTTTAAGCTAAGGAAGAACTCTTAGAGTGGAGAGGTATTGGACAGATCAGGGGAGAGTGTTCGTAGTTTTGGTACTTATGTTCAAGAGGAGAGATGAGCAGTGGAGGAGTCAGAAGTGGACTTTAATGTCGGTTGTATGAGAGTCTGTACCCTCGTGCGGTGACTGGAAATACAGTTGCCGAGGGACGGTTGTGTTCAGGGGAAGGACTAGAAGTCAGCAAGGTATTGGTATTAGCAACTCATTATGAGTAGTGTGGTGAAGTAGAGATGAAATATCCGCGACGTTGAATAATAGTTTTAAAGTGATCTTGTAATGTTAACGTTTCACGAGTGAGTTTGAAATGAGGACGACGGGATGTGAATTTGATTATGATATGTGGGAATGATTAGGTTCAGTAAGGGACCCTTGTTGGAGAATAGGTTAAGTAAGTATCAACGGGTCAACTATTGACGTTAAAGTCGGCAGTTGAGTGAGGTGTTTGAGACCGAAGACTTGAATCAGAAGGTTGAAAGTTGAAGGACCACTTTGTAGGGGTGTTAAGATAGTGAAAGACTGCTGTTTTAGATAAGCGTTTTACCTACGAGATGGATGGTTCGTAAAGAATGAAGTATTTAGCATAAACGGAGTGAGGGTATAGATTATGTCGATCTGTGAGGGAGTGCGCCCTGTCTATATATTGGTTTGGGATCGCAAAGAGCTATCAGGAAACGAGTATGTTAGAGTTATTCAGATATTCGTGTGGTGTGGTTCAACTAGAGCTGGGAGAGAGGCAATGTAGCGAGATAGACCTGGTTAATTATGATTGAGGTCTTGAAGATAAGTTTGAGTTGTGTACGATTGTCCATGAGAGTCTTGGTCTGCTGTGTGATGTCATGAGTGAGTAATGTACAATTATATAGTGGCAATAATTGCCAAGTCGAATGTGCCAGCTAGCGTCATAGCGATGAGAGATTTGAGAAAGAGGAAACTTCAGATAGAAGCCTGTTGAAGGTTTCGGTTTCGGTTGGGGTGTTCGTGTTGTTAACTAGGTTGTTGGAGCACGTAGGGTGTGAGTTGACGTCGTGATATAATTATGTTCGGGATAGCATCACGGAGTGGTGGTGGGTAGTTACCCGAAGGAGAAGCCAAGTGTCTTTAACTGTAGGAGTCACTAAGTAAGCATATTTTGGGATAATTGGAAGTTTAAAGAACTTGATGGATGTATTAGTCAGAGTGTGGTGGAATAGACGTGAAATCCTTAAAGAAGGTGAGCTGTTGCTTATGTGTGAGTGAATTGTCTGAGAAAGTAAAAGTCGGAGTTTAAAGAATGTATAGTGACGTCGAACTCTGGTGTCAATTCGAGGTGATTTGGTCGGAAGCCTAAAGTTAGAATGTTAGTGCAACCGTTTGGTTACGTATAGTGATGAGAAAGCTTTTGCAGTTTGGGAATTGTCGGAAGAGAGGGACGAGTAATGATAGTGGATAATGCTCCACGCTAATGTGGGGAGGTGAAGACAGTATGTCGGATTAAGTAAGTTAATCGGAAGTAGTAAACTTGACAGTAATGCCGATGGGTGTAGTGTTGTGTAGGCTGTCCTTAGTAAGTGTGCGAACTTTTGGAAAGAGTTTTGAGGGAGGAAATTGTGTATGTTTTTGTGCAGGAAAGAAGTGGATAGGACGACTGAAGGAGTTAAGTTAGTGGCTTTGTGAGAAACGTTCAAGCGAACTGATCGTTCAGTGTAAGCTATCGAGAACAGTAGGGCGTGATCGAGATTACCCCTCCTAGATGAGTGGGAGTAACCGAAGTTATGTTATATGGCTGGACGCATGTGGCAAGCAGTGAGAAATTGATGAGCCTTCAGGATAAGTTCAATTCGGATAGGTGAGTGCTCAAATGAGGAAGTATAGAGGTTTCCTACTATTAGACACGTTAAGTGAGAAATGATGAAGTTGTGAGAACGTACGAATTAGTTGACGTGTTGTAACCAATGTGATTCGGGAAGGGATTATGATCTACTTAGACGTATGTCGGTTGGAAAAAGTAATCCAAAAATTTCAGGTATACCAAGGAGAGGCTCATGGGTGTGAGCTTGTCGGGATGTACAAGGTTGGCCTGGCGTCAAGTTGTCAGTGAGCGAGTTTTCTTGGTAGAAGATTCTCGTTGTCGTGGAGGGAAATTTCTGCCAAGTCCTTTTCTTAAGGAAGTGTAAATGTATAAGAGATCTTAATTAGACGTGTTTAAAAACTGTGAGTCCCGATGTGGGGACGGAGGCGCGGTTGGCCTTGGTTTTATCAGGTAGTTTTAAGCGAGTATAGTGATCGAATGGGGTACAAGTAAATAGTGCAAGATGGCACGTTTTAGCAAGTGATGACTTGCCGAGGGCGGTTTCAGGTATGAAGTGCGGTTATGTTTCCCATCTGAACGATTTGGGGCAGCCGAGTAGAACTGAGTGGTTGAATTGAGAACATAAGACTGTGGAACCTCGAGAATTGAGAGATAGGTAAAGTGGACTACGTCTGTGGACCCGTCGGAGTTATGAAAGTTGAATAGATAGTGCGCGATCTTGAGGTACTAGATGAAATTTTGGGGGATTTCGTGGTGTGATGTGCGCCTCTGTTATGAGGAACAGATGAAGGAAGCTGTAGTAATGTCGACCTTGCGAGAATTACAGGCGATAAGAAGTTGACTTTTGTCTTTAGTGAGTAAGTTAGAGCAGCGACATATAAGTTAGACTTGCCAGAAGAAAAT
>CM066312.1:45679957-45709588 GCA_033807775.1 Saussurea involucrata | reverse complement strand
TTAGTTTGATTAGATATCTATAAGGGTTCATCCACTAACTCCAAATACCCAATTTAAACCATAAATACTCCCTTAAATCGGTTTATTATGACAAAAACCCATAAAACGCATTTTTAAGGAAAAGTGAGTGAAAGCTCATTGAATCTCCACATTCAGACTTAAGAATCCAGACTAATTAAGAAAGGAATACTACAACAACAAGGAACACGAATTTAGAAAGGATTACCTTCTTGATTTCTTCTCTCTTTTGATTTCTTTCTCCCAAAAACCCCTTTCTCTTTCTCTTTTTTCTTCCCTAGCCGCCAACACCACCAAGAATAGCTGAAAATCAGCTAACCCTAGGGAGTTGTGCCCTTAAATACTCTCTCTCAAATTTCCATTTTGGTCCTCCAAGTATACTTCCATTCTTTAGACAATTGACACTAAACTTTCATATTTTCTACAAAAGAATCGGTTGTTACAATACACTACACCAAATGTTGTCTTAGACAACAAAGGTTAATTGCCTATGTTGCTTAAGATAAGCTTAGGCAACAAAGACTAATATATGTTGCCTAAGTTTTCTCTTAGGCAAAGTGTGGTTCTATGTTGCCTAAGTGTCACCTTAGGCAACATATAAATGATTATATGTTGGTAAATAATTACATTATTTTTAAAAAAAAAATATTAAGAAAACCGTCGGTAATCCGTCGCTAATTACCGACGGATTACCGACAGATTTCCGACGGCCACTTTAATATTTTAATTTTTATTTATTTTTATTAAATATTCCGTCTGTAATCCGTAGGTAAATAATTACATTATTTAAAAATATATATATATATTAAATAAACCGTCGGTGTATATATGTATGAATGTTTGTATGTATATACAAGTATGTGTGTATGTCTATGTTGATGATAGTATATGTGTGTATGTATACGTATATGATAGTATATGTACACGTATGTATATACACTACACCAAATGTTGTCTTAGACAACAAAGGCTAATTGCCTATGTTGCTTAAGATAAGCTTAGGCAACAAAGACTAATATATGTTGCCTAAGTTTTCTCATAGGCAAAGTGTGGTTCTATGTTGCCTAAATGTCACCTTAGGCAACATATAAATGATTATATGTTGGTAAATAATTACATTATTTTTTTTAAAAAAATATTAAGAAAACCGTCGGTAATCCGTCGCTAATTACCGACGGATTACCGACAGATTTCCGACGGCCACTTTAATATTTTATTTTTTATTAAATATTCCGTCGGTAAATAATTACATTATTTTTTTAAAAAATATATTAAATAAACCGTCGGTGTATATATGTATGAATGTTTGTATGTATATACATGTATGTGTGTATGTCTATGTTGATGATAGTATATATGTGTGTATGTCTATGTTGATGATAGTATATATGTGTGTATGTATATGTACATGATAGTATATGTACACGTATGTATATACACTACACCAAATGTTGTCTTAGACAACAAAGGCTAATTGCCTATGTTGCTTAAGATAAGCTTAGGCAATAAAGACTAATATATGTTGCCTAAGTTTTCTCTTAGGCAAAGTGTGGTTCTATGTTGCCTAAGTGTCACCTTAGGCAACATATAAATGATTATATGTTGGTAAATAATTACATTATTTTTTTTTTAAAAATATATTAAGAAAACCGTCGGTAATCCGTCGCTAATTACCGACAGATTTCCGACGGCCACTTTAATATTTTAATTTTTATTTATTTTTATTAAATATTCCGTCTGTAGTCCGTAGGTAAATAATTACATTATTTTTTTTAAAAAATATATTAAATAAACCGTCGGTGTATATATGTATGAATGTTTGTATGTATATACATGTATGTGTGTATGTCTATGTTGATGATAGTATATGTGTGTATATATACGTATATGATAGTATATGTACAGGTATGTATATACACTACACCAAATGTTGCCTTAGACAACAAAGGCTAATTGCCTATGTTGCTTAAGATAAGCTTAGGCAACAAAGACTAATATATGTTGCCTAAGTTTTCTCTTAGGCAAAGTGTGGTTCTATGTTGCCTAAGTGTCACCTTAGGCAACATATAAATGATTATATGTTGGTAAATAATTACATTATTTTTTTAAAAAAAATATTAAGAAAACCGTCGGTAATCCGTCGCTAATTACCGACAGATTTCCGACGGTCACTTTAATATTTTAATTTTTATTTATTTTTATTAAATATTTCGTCTGTAATCCGTAGGTAAATAATTACATTATTTTTAAAAAAAATATATTAAATAAACCGTCGGTGTATATATGTATGAATGTTTGTATGTATATACATGTATGTGTGTATGTCTATGTTGATGATAGTATATGTGTTTATGTATATGTATATGATAGTATATGTACACGTATGTATATACACTACACCAAATGTTGTCTTAGACAACAAAGGCTAATTGCCTATGTTGCTTAAGATAAGGTTGGGCAACAAAGACTAATATATGTTGCCTAAGTTTTCTCTTAGGCAAAGTGTGGGTCTATGTTGCCTAAGTGTCACCTTAGGCAACATATAAATGATTATATGTTGGTAAATAATTACATTATTTTTTTAAAACAAATATTAAGAAAACCGTCGGTAATCCGTCGCTAATTACCGACGGATTACTGACGGCCAGTTAATATTTTATTATTTATTTATTTTTATTAAATATTCCGTCGGTAATCCGTCGGTAAATAATTACATTGTTTTTCAAAAAAAAATTAAGAAAACCGTCGGTATTCCGTCGCTAATTACCGACGGATTACCGACGGCCACTTTAATATTATAATTTTTATTAAATATTCCGTCGGTAATCCGTCGGTAAATAATTACATTATTTTTTTTAAAAATATTAAGAAAACCGTCGATAATCCGTCGCTAATTACCGACGGATTACCGACGGCCACTTTAATATTTTAATTTTAATTTATTATTATTAAATATTACGTCGGTAATCTGTCGGTAAATAATTACATTATTTGTTTTAAAAAAATATATTAAATAAATCGTCGGTGTATATATGTATGAATGTTTGTATGTATATACATGTATGTGTGTATGTCTATGTTGATGATAGTATATGTGTGTATGTATACGTATATGATAGTTTATGTACACGTATGTATCAACACTACACCAAATGTTGTCTTAGACAACAAAGGCTAATTGCCTATGTTGCTTAAGATAAGCTTAGGCAACAAAGACTAATATATGTTGCCTAAGTTTTCTCTTAGGCAAAGTGTGGTTCTATGTTGCCTAAATGTCACCTTAGGCAACATATAAATGATTATATGTTGGTAAATAATTACATTTTTTTTAATATTAAGAAAACCGTCGGTAATCCGTCGCTAATTACCGACGGATTACCGACAGATTTCCGACGGCCACTTTAATATTTTAATTTTAATTTATTTTTATTAAATATTCCGTCGGTAAATAATTACATTATTTTTTTTAAAAATATATTAAATAAACCGTCGGTGTATATATGTATGAATGTTTGTATGTATATACATGTATGTGTGTATGTCTATGTTGATGATAGTAAATGTGTGTATGTATATGTATATGATAGTATATGTACACGTATGTATATACATGTAACGTCCAAAATTTCATAACAGGCAAACAACCATAAATAAGCATTCGAATTACATAAAACCTTGTCTTTACATCATCCATAAATCATACTAAACGAAATTGACAGCGGAAGTCTCTAAATTCCACAGCCGAGGGCTATTCTATAGTCACCATAGCCAAAACTTGAAGTTACTCTAAGCTTCAAGTCCTTCTTATCGCCTCCTAGTTCTTACTTGAAGAACCCTTAATATGTTTACCTGAAAATGGTTTAGTTTTGAAAGCGAGGGTTAGACCAAAAAGGTCTAGTGAATTCCCTTCGAAAACAACATGTACACAGTATAAAATCGTTTATAAAAATATCATCGCAAACCTTAACATAACATCAGCCATGGTACTACACTGTATATAGGATCACATAAACATTCCGCGATCGGGGCCCAATGGGTTACCCTCTCGCTCTCAACCGGAGCCTACGCAAACTCCCCTTCCCGGAGCTTATGCAGACCCCCTTTCTACTCGAAATAGGAGGAAACGAATTCCAACCTACCAGTCTGTCATACATATCCAAGGGATCATCAGATCCCGAGGATCTATCTCTGATCCCACAGTGTAGACCGACTCCACATAGCACATCATTCATTTCATAAAACATGCAACCTTAAATCCTTTAAATCATCATTCTCATTTCATCATATCAATAATAAGCTTTCTTAAGTAAAACATGTAGTTCATGGAAAAACATATGTGACAGTTATAAACAGTTCATGCTCGTAAATGAAACCATAATCAGTTAGAAACATTTAACACTTTACGTCGTAAAAGGGTTTAGGGAACTCACCTTGCTTGACGTACAACGCACTTCTTAAATACCTTCGAGCTAAACCACACGAACACCTAAGGTAACAGTTTCGCATCAGAAAACAGTTCACCCTTCTGTCCGGAGAACTCAATCCGGACACAGCTATTTTCCGGATACAGCTATTTTCCGGATACAGCATTGTCCGGACGTAACACTTTTCCGGACACAACACTTATCCGGACGCTAGACTTATCCGGGTAAAGCTAACCGGACACTAAGCTTATCCGGAGACTTCAGCTACCCGGATACTAAGAAACACCCGGACACCCTTACGACCCACTTACCCGAACACTTGCAACATATCCGGACACCACCGAAAACTGGTGTCCGGAAAACACGGCTGTTCGAACCCAGACCTATTAAAAGTGGTCATTAACCCAATTTTTGCCATTAGTTTGATTAGATATCTACAAGGGTTCATCCACTAACTCCAAATACCCAATTTAAACCATAAATACTCCCTTAAATCGGTTTATTAAGACAAAAACCCATAAAACACATTTTTAAGGAAAAGTGAGTGAAAGTTCATTGAATCTCCACATTCAGACTTAAGAATCCAGACTAATTAAGAAAGGAATACTACAACAACAAGGAACACGAATTTAGAAAGGATTACCTTCTTGATTTCTTCTCTCTTTTGATTTCTTTCTCCCAAAAACCCCTTTCTCTTTCTCTTTTCTTCCCTAGCCGCCAACACCACCAAGAATAGCTGAAAATCAGCTAACCCTAGGGAGTTGTGCCCTTAAATACTCTCTCTCAAATTTCCATTTTGGTCCTCCAAGTATACTTCCATTCTTTAGACAATTGACACTAAACTTTCATATTTTCTACAAAAGAATCGGTTGTTACAATACACTACACCAAATGTTGTCTTAGACAACAAAGGTTAATTGCCTATGTTGCTTAAGATAAGCTTAGGCAACAAAAACAAATATATGTTGCCTAAGTTTTCTCTTAGGCAAAATGTGGTTCTATGTTGCCTAAGTGTCACCTTAGGCAACATATAAATGATTATATGTTGGTAAATAATTACATTATTTTTTAACAAAAATATTAAGAAAACCGTCGGTAATCCGTCGCTAATTACCGACGGATTACCGACAGATTTCCGACGGCCACTTTAATATTTTAATTTTTATTTATTTTTATTAAATATTCCGTCTGTAATCCGTAGGTAAATAATTACATTATTTTAAAAAATATATATATTAAATAAACCGTCGGTGTATATATGTATGAATGTTTGTATGTATATACATGTATGTGTGTATGTCTATGTTGATGATAGTATATGTGTGTATGTATACGTATATGATAGTATATGTACACGTATGTATATACACTACACCAAATGTTGTCTTACACAACAAAGGCTAATTGCCTATGTTGCTTACGATAAGCTTAGGCAACAAAGACTAATATATGTTGCCTAAGTTTTCTCTTAGGCAAAGTGTGGTTCTATGTTGCCTAACTGTCACCTTAGGCAACATATAAATGATTATATGTTGGTAAATAATTACATTATTTTTTTAAAAAAAATATTAAGAAAACCGTCGGTAATCCGTCGCTAATTACCGACGGATTACCGACAGATTTCCGACGACCACTTTAATATTTTAATATTTATTTATTTTTATTAAATATTCCGTCGGTAATCCGTCGGTAAATAATTACATTATTTTTTTAAAAAATATATTAAATAAACCGTCGGTGTATATATGTATGAATGTTTGTATGTATATACATGTATGTGTGTATGTCTATGTTGATGATAGTATATGTGTGTATGAATATGTATATGATAGTATATGTACACGTATGTATATACACTACACCAAATGTTGTCTTGGACAACAAAGGCTAATTGCCTATGTTGCTTAAGATAAGCTTAGGCAACAAAGACTAATATATGTTGCCTAAGTTTTCTCTTAGGCAAAGTGTGGTTCTATGTTGCCTAAGTGTCACCTTAGGCAACATATAAATGATTATATGTTGGTAAATAATTACATTATTTTTTTAAAAAAAATATTAAGAAAACCGTCGGTAATCCGTCGCTAATTACCGACGGATTACTGACGGCCACTTTAATATGTTATTATTTATTTATTTTTATTAAATATTCCATCGGTAATCCGTCGGTAAATAATTACATTGTTTTCAAAAAAAAAAAATTAAGAAAACCGTCGGTAATCCGTCGCTAATTACCGACGGATTACCGACGGCCACTTTAATATTATAATTTTTATTAAATATTCCGTCGGTAATCCGTCGGTAAATAATTACATTGTTTTTTTTTAAAATATTAAGAAAACCGTCGGTAATCCGTCGGCCACTTTAATATTTTAATTTTAATTTATTATTATTAAATATTACGTCGGTAATCTATCGGTAAATAATTACATTATTTGTTTTAAAAAAATATATTAAATAAACCGTCGGTGTATATATGTATGAATGTTTGTATGTATATACATGTATGTGTGTATGTCTATGTTGATGATAGTATATGTGTGTATGTATACGTATGTGATAGTATATGTACACGTATGTATATACACTACACCAAATGTTGTCTTAGACAACAAAGGCTAATTGCCTATGTTGCTTAAGATAAGCTTAGGCAACAAAGACTAATATATGTTGCCTAAGTTTTCTTTTAGGCAAGGTGTGGTTCTATGTTGCCTAAATATCACCTTAGGCAACATATAAATGATTATATGTTGGTAAATAATTACATTATTTTTTTAAAACAAATATTAAGAAAACCGTCGGTAATCCGTCGCTAATTACCGACGGATTACTGACGGCCACTTACTATTTTATTATTTATTTATTTTTATTAAATATTCCGTCGGTAATCCGTCGGTAAATAATTACATTGTTTTTCAAAAAAAAAGTTAAGAAAACCGTCGGTAATCCGTCGCTAATTACCAACGGATTACCGACGGCCACTTTAATATTATAATTTTTATTAAATATTCCGTCGGTAATCCGTCGGTAAATAATTACATTATTTTTTTAAAAAAATATTAAGAAAATCGTCGATAATCCGTCGCTAATTACCGACGGATTACCGACGGCCACTTTAATATTTTAATTTTAATTTATTATTATTAAATATTACGTCGGTAATATGTCGGTAAATAATTACATTATTTGTTTTAAAAAAACATATTAAACAAATCGTCGGTGTATATATGTATGAATGTTTGTATGTATATACATGTATGTGTGTATGTCTATGTTGATGATAGTATATGTGTGTATGTATACGTATATGATAGTTTATGTACACGTATGTATCAACACTACACCAAATGTTGTCTTAGACAACAAAGGCTAATTGCCTATGTTGCTTAAGATAAGGTTGGGCAACAAAGACTAATATATGTTGCCTAAGTTTTCTCTTAGGCAAAGTGTGGGTCTATGTTGCCTAAGTGTCACCTTAGGCAACATATAAATGATTATATGTTGGTAAATAATTACATTATTTTTTTAAAACAAATATTAAGAAAACCGTCGGTAATCCGTCGCTAATTACCGACGGATTACTGACGGCCAGTTAATATTTTATTATTTATTTATTTTTATTAAATATTCCGTCGGTAATCCGTCGGTAAATAATTACATTGTTTTTCAAAAAAAAATTAAGAAAACCGTCGGTAATCCGTCGCTAATTACCGACGGATTACCGACGGCCACTTTAATATTATAATTTTTATTAAATATTCCGTCGGTAATCCGTCGGTAAATAATTACATTATTTTTTTTTAAAATATTAAGAAAACCGTCGATAATCCGTCGCTAATTACCGACGGATTACCGACGGCCACTTTAATATTTTAATTTTAATTTATTATTATTAAATATTACGTCGGTAATCTGTCGGTAAATAATTACATTATTTGTTTTAAAAAAATATATTAAATAAATCGTCGGTGTATATATGTATGAATGTTTGTATGTATATACATGTATGTGTGTATGTCTATGTTGATGATAGTATATGTGTGTATGTATACGTATATGATAGTTTATGTACACGTATGTATCAACACTACACCAAATGTTGTCTTAGACAACAAAGGCTAATTGCCTATGTTGCTTAAGATAAGCTTAGGCAACAAAGACTAATATATGTTGCCTAAGTTTTCTCTTAGGCAAAGTGTGGTTCTATGTTGCCTAAATGTCACCTTAGGCAACATATAAATGATTATATGTTGGTAAATAATTACATTTTTTTTAATATTAAGAAAACCGTCGGTAATCCGTCGCTAATTACCGACGGATTACCGACAGATTTCCGACGGCCACTTTAATATTTTAATTTTAATTTATTTTTATTAAATATTCCGTCGGTAAATAATTACATTATTTTTTTTAAAAATATATTAAATAAACCGTCGGTGTATATATGTATGAATGTTTGTATGTATATACATGTATGTGTGTATGTCTATGTTGATGATAGTAAATGTGTGTATGTATATGTATATGATAGTATATGTACACGTATGTATATACATGTAACGTCCAAAATTTCATAACAGGCAAACAACCATAAATAAGCATTCGAATTACATAAAACCTTGTCTTTACATCATCCATAAATCATACTAAACGAAATTGACAGCGGAAGTCTCTAAATTCCACAGCCGAGGGCTATTCTATAGTCACCATAGCCAAAACTTGAAGTTACTCTAAGCTTCAAGTCCTTCTTATCGCCTCCTAGTTCTTACTTGAAGAACCCTTAACATGTTTACCTGAAAATGGTTTAGTTTTGAAAGCGAGGGTTAGACCAAAAAGGTCTAGTGAATTCCCTTCGAAAACAACATGTACACAGTATAAAATCGTTTATAAAAATATCATCGCAAACCTTAACATAACATCAGCCATGGTACTACACTGTATATAGGATCACATAAACATTCCGCGATCGGGGCCCAATGGGTTACCCTCTCGCTCTCAACCGGAGCCTACGCAAACTCCCCTTCCCGGAGCTTATGCAGACCCCCTTTCTACTCGAAATAGGAGGAAACGAATTCCAACCTACCAGTCTGTCATACATATCCAAGGGATCATCAGATCCCGAGGATCTATCTCTGATCCCACAGTGTAGACCGACTCCACATAGCACATCATTCATTTCATAAAACATGCAACCTTAAATCCTTTAAATCATCATTCTCATTTCATCATATCAATAATAAGCTTTCTTAAGTAAAACATGTAGTTCATGGAAAAACATATGTGACAGTTATAAACAGTTCATGCTCGTAAATGAAACCATAATCAGTTAGAAACATTTAACACTTTACGTCGTAAAAGGGTTTAGGGAACTCACCTTGCTTGACGTACAACGCACTTCTTAAATACCTTCGAGCTAAACCACACGAACACCTAAGGTAACAGTTTCGCATCAGAAAACAGTTCACCCTTCTGTCCGGAGAACTCAATCCGGACACAGCTATTTTCCGGATACAGCTATTTTCCGGATACAGCATTGTCCGGACGTAACACTTTTCCGGACACAACACTTATCCGGACGCTAGACTTATCCGGGTAAAGCTAACCGGACACTAAGCTTATCCGGAGACTTCAGCTACCCGGATACTAAGAAACACCCGGACACCCTTACGACCCACTTACCCGAACACTTGCAACATATCCGGACACCACCGAAAACTGGTGTCCGGAAAACACGGCTGTTCGAACCCAGACCTATTAAAAGTGGTCATTAACCCAATTTTTGCCATTAGTTTGATTAGATATCTACAAGGGTTCATCCACTAACTCCAAATACCCAATTTAAACCATAAATACTCCCTTAAATCGGTTTATTAAGACAAAAACCCATAAAACACATTTTTAAGGAAAAGTGAGTGAAAGCTCATTGAATCTCCACATTCAGACTTAAGAATCCAGACTAATTAAGAAAGGAATACTACAACAACAAGGAACACGAATTTAGAAAGGATTACCTTCTTGATTTCTTCTCTCTTTTGATTTCTTTCTCCCAAAAACCCCTTTCTCTTTCTCTTTTCTTCCCTAGCCGCCAACACCACCAAGAATAGCTGAAAATCAGCTAACCCTAGGGAGTTGTGCCCTTAAATACTCTCTCTCAAATTTCCATTTTGGTCCTCCAAGTATACTTCCATTCTTTAGACAATTGACACTAAACTTTCATATTTTCTACAAAAGAATCGGTTGTTACAATACACTACACCAAATGTTGTCTTAGACAACAAAGGTTAATTGCCTATGTTGCTTAAGATAAGCTTAGGCAACAAAAACAAATATATGTTGCCTAAGTTTTCTCTTAGGCAAAGTGTGGTTCTATGTTGCCTAAGTGTCACCTTAGGCAACATATAAATGATTATATGTTGGTAAATAATTACATTATTTTTTAACAAAAATATTAAGAAAACCGTCGGTAATCCGTCGCTAATTACCGACGGATTACCGACAGATTTCCGACGGCCACTTTAATATTTTAATTTTTATTTATTTTTATTAAATATTCCGTCTGTAATCCGTAGGTAAATAATTACATTATTTTAAAAAATATATATATTAAATAAACCGTCGGTGTATATATGTATGAATGTTTGTATGTATATACATGTATGTGTGTATGTCTATGTTGATGATAGTATATGTGTGTATGTATACGTATATGATAGTATATGTACACGTATGTATATACACTACACCAAATGTTGTCTTACACAACAAAGGCTAATTGCCTATGTTGCTTACGATAAGCTTAGGCAACAAAGACTAATATATGTTGCCTAAGTTTTCTCTTAGGCAAAGTGTGGTTCTATGTTGCCTAACTGTCACCTTAGGCAACATATAAATGATTATATGTTGGTAAATAATTACATTATTTTTTTAAAAAAAATATTAAGAAAACCGTCGGTAATCCGTCGCTAATTACCGACGGATTACCGACAGATTTCCGACGACCACTTTAATATTTTAATATTTATTTATTTTTATTAAATATTCCGTCGGTAATCCGTCGGTAAATAATTACATTATTTTTTTAAAAAATATATTAAATAAACCGTCGGTGTATATATGTATGAATGTTTGTATGTATATACATGTATGTGTGTATGTCTATGTTGATGATAGTATATGTGTGTATGAATATGTATATGATAGTATATGTACACGTATGTATATACACTACACCAAATGTTGTCTTGGACAACAAAGGCTAATTGCCTATGTTGCTTAAGATAAGCTTAGGCAACAAAGACTAATATATGTTGCCTAAGTTTTCTCTTAGGCAAAGTGTGGTTCTATGCTGCCTAAGTGTCACCTTAGGCAACATATAAATGATTATATGTTGGTAAATAATTACATTATTTTTTTAAAAAAAATATTAAGAAAACCGTCGGTAATCCGTCGCTAATTACCGACGGATTACTGACGGCCACTTTAATATGTTATTATTTATTTATTTTTATTAAATATTCCATCGGTAATCCGTCGGTAAATAATTACATTGTTTTCAAAAAAAAAAATTAAGAAAACCGTCGGTAATCCGTCGCTAATTACCGACGGATTACCGACGGCCACTTTAATATTATAATTTTTATTAAATATTCCGTCGGTAATCCGTCGGTAAATAATTACATTGTTTTTTTTAAAAATATTAAGAAAACCGTCGGTAATCCGTCGGCCACTTTAATATTTTAATTTTAATTTATTATTATTAAATATTACGTCGGTAATCTATCGGTAAATAATTACATTATTTGTTTTAAAAAAATATATTAAATAAACCGTCGGTGTATATATGTATGAATGTTTGTATGTATATACATGTATGTGTGTATGTCTATGTTGATGATAGTATATGTGTGTATGTATACGTATGTGATAGTATATGTACACGTATGTATATACACTACACCAAATGTTGTCTTAGACAACAAAGGCTAATTGCCTATGTTGCTTAAGATAAGCTTAGGCAACAAAGACTAATATATGTTGCCTAAGTTTTCTTTTAGGCAAAGTGTGGTTCTATGTTGCCTAAATATCACCTTAGGCAACATATAAATGATTATATGTTGGTAAATAATTACATTATTTTTTTAAAACAAATATTAAGAAAACCGTCGGTAATCCGTCGCTAATTACCGACGGATTACTGACGGCCACTTACTATTTTATTATTTATTTATTTTTATTAAATATTCCGTCGGTAATCCGTCGGTAAATAATTACATTGTTTTTCAAAAAAAAAGTTAAGAAAACCGTCGGTAATCCGTCGCTAATTACCAACGGATTACCGACGGCCACTTTAATATTATAATTTTTATTAAATATTCCGTCGGTAATCCGTCGGTAAATAATTACATTATTTTTTTAAAAAAATATTAAGAAAATCGTCGATAATCCGTCGCTAATTACCGACGGATTACCGACGGCCACTTTAATATTTTAATTTTAATTTATTATTATTAAATATTACGTCGGTAATATGTCGGTAAATAATTACATTATTTGTTTTAAAAAAACATATTAAACAAATCGTCGGTGTATATATGTATGAATGTTTGTATGTATATACATGTATGTGTGTATGTCTATGTTGATGATAGTATATGTGTGTATGTATACGTATATGATAGTATATGTACACGTATGTATCAACACTACACCAAATGTTGTCTTAGACAACAAAGGCTAATTGCCTATGTTGCTTAAGATAAGCTTAGGCAACAAAGACTAATATATGTTGCCTAAGTTTTCTCTTAGGCAAAGTGTGGTTCTATGTTGCCTAACTGTCACCTTAGGCAACATATAAATGATTATATGTTGGTAAATAATTACATTATTTTTTTAAAAAAAATATTAAGAAAACCGTCGGTAATCCGTCGCTAATTACCGACGGATTACCGACAGATTTCCGACGACCACTTTAATATTTTAATATTTATTTATTTTTATTAAATATTCCGTCGGTAAATAATTACATTATTTTTTTAAAAAATATATTAAATAAACCGTCGGTGTATATATGTATGAATGTTTGTATGTATATACTTGTATGTGTGTATGTCTATGTTGATGATAGTATATGTGTGTATGAATATGTATATGATAGTATATGTACACGTATGTATATACACTACACCAAATGTTGTCTTGGACAACAAAGGCTAATTGCCTATGTTGCTTAAGATAAGCTTAGGCAACAAAGACTAATATATGTTGCCTAAGTTTTCTCTTAGGCAAAGTGTGGTTCTATGTTGCCTAAGTGTCACCTTAGGCAACATATAAATGATTATATGTCGGTAAATAATTACATTATTTTTTTAAAAAAAATATTAAGAAAACCGTCGGTAATCCGTCGCTAATTACCGACGGATTACTGACGGCCACTTTAATATGTTATTATTTATTTATTTTTATTAAATATTCCGTCGGTAATCCGTCGGTAAATAATTACATTGTTTTTCAAAAAAAAAAATTAAGAAAACCGTCGGTAATCCGTCTCTAATTACCGACGGATTACCGACGGCCACTTTAATATTATAATTTTTATTAAATATTCCGTCGGTAATCCGTCGGTAAATAATTACATTATTTTTTTTAAAAATATTAAGAAAACCGTCGGTAATCCGTCGGCCACTTTAATATTTTAATTTTAATTTATTATTATTAAATATTACGTCGGTAATCTATCGGTAAATAATTACATTATTTGTTTTAAAAAAATATATTAAATAAACCGTCGGTGTATATATGTATGAATGTTTGTATGTATATACATGTATGTGTGTATGTCTATGTTGATGATAGTATATGTGTGTATGTATACGTATGTGATAGTATATGTACACGTATGTATATACACTACACCAAATGTTGTCTTAGACAACAAAGGCTAATTGCCTATGTTGCTTAAGATAAGCTTAGGCAACAAAGACTAATATATGTTGCCTAAGTTTTCTCTTAGGCAAAGTGTGGTTCTATGTTGCCTAAATGTCACCTTAGGCAACATATAAATGATTATATGTTGGTAAATAATTACATTTTTTTAAAAATATTAAGAAAACCGTCGGTAATCCGTCGCTAATTACCGACGGATTACCGACAGATTTCCAACGACCACTTTAATATTTTAATTTTTATTTATTTTTATTAAATATTCCGTCGGTAATCCGTCGGTAAATAATTACATTATTTTTTTAAAAAATATATTAAATAAACCGTCGGTGTATATATGTATGAATGTTTGTATGTATATACATATATGTGTGTATGTCTATGTTGATGATAGTATATGTGTGTATGTATATGTATATGATAGTATATGTACACGTATGTATATACACTACACCAAATGTTGTCTTTGTAACAACCCAAATTATAGTGGGTTTTATAGTTTAGTGGTCAAATTGTATGAAATGAAAGTTTTAGTAGAGGGGCTGATTTCGTAAATGTTGGGAACTATATATATGACCAGATCCCTAGGGCTGTTAACCATTCTCATATTGTTGGCGGCTGAGCACTGAAAGAAGAGAAATAGCGAAATGAAGGATTGGACTGCGATTCTTGGGGAAGATACTCTAATTGGTAAGCAAATCTTTCTTTCCTTGTTTATTGTTGCTTAATGAAATAGATAGATAAGTTAAATCCCAGTCTGGAATTCATGTTTGTGGTTGGGTTAGTGTATAAGAGCACTGTAGGGAAATTATTTTGCGAATGGGTGGATAACTCAAAGAAATCGATCGATTAGGAAGTTATCTAATTAAGGAATTTATGGAATAAATTGGGTAAGAATGTTGAGATAAAACCTCATATTAGACCGAGTAGGAAGAATGGGTATTCGAAACGATTGGAGCTTGTCTTCTGCTCGTAGTCGGTGGTACCGGGAGTCGGGGGTACCGGGAGTCACGGGGTACCGGGAGTCATGGGGTACCGGGAGTCATGGGGTACCGGGAGTCGGTGGTACCGGGAGTCACGGGGCACCGGGAGTCGGGGGTACCGGGGGTTATGGAGTACCGAGAGTCGAAGGCTATCGGGACTAGATGCGGTCCCGGGCTTAAACTCGGTGGTGGGCCACATAGTTTAGTGGGCCGACACCTTGAGTTGGACCGAACGACTTTGGGTCCCTGTTGGGCTAAGATATGGGTAAACCTTGAACTTAGCAAGTTTTAGAGGAGACCCGTTAAGAAGCAAAGAATAGGATCGAAATTGAGTGCATCTAATAAAATTCTAAATTTAATTACTAGGTGTACGGTCGGATCGAGGCAAGAGGTTAGGAAGAGAATTTGCTATCAGGTGAATTTGCGCATGATTTATAAAATGTCAAATGCTTTTATAAAATGTTTGTGCATGTTATGTGATGTCGGTCTGTACTGTGGGATCAATGAGCCTCGGGATCTGATGGTCCCTTGGTTATGTACGAAGAGACGGTAGGTTGGAATTCGTTTCCTCCTAGGCGGGTATCGGGGAGTCTGCTTGGGCCCCGATACGAGAGGGCGAAAGGGGAGTCTGCTTGGGCCCCGATCGCGATTGGTTAAGCGATCCACCACACAGTGCAGTACCATATGTGATGCTTTACGATGTATGATGCATTTTTAATAAAATGATTTCGTATTATTTATACATGTTATTTTATGGAGGGAATTCACTAGACCTTCTGGTCTAACCCTCGCTTTTCCAAAAACTAAACCATTTTCAGGTAAGCGACCTTCGAGTTCTTCTAAGTAGGATCGAGAGGTAGCAAGGAGGTGATGGAGCATGTGAGGCTCCTAGTTTTGCTTTGAAGAATATAGATAGTGCTCGGCTGTGAGCTTAGAGACTTCCGCTAGCAAGTTTTGTTTAGTATAGTTCACTGATGATGTTAAAGACAAGCTATTTATGTAACTTGGATGTTTAACTTTTGATTTAATGCATGCTATGTTTTGGGGACGTTATAGCATGTTATGAATTTGGGACGTTACAAATGGTATCGGAGCCTTAGTTTAAGGGATTTAGGTGACCATTCGAGCCTAAACTTAAACTGTAAGATGAGGAACACAGCCGAGACATAGGATTGCCTCTAGGAACGATCACTATAAATACACTTAGGAATAAGGTGCCAAGGACAAACGTGTAAGGTAAGTTTGAGATTACACCTGGCCAGTGTAATTATGAACTTACACGTACATGTGCGTGCTTACAATATCTTACTTATAGCAAATTTGTTGTGTCACGTCTAGTAAGGATTAACTATCGGTTTCTTTCAGTTTAGCGCTATGGCTGGGAGAACGCTGAGGAATAGGTCAGCAAGATCCCTGAGGGATAGACCGAGCTCCATTGCTTGGGGAAGTGTCGAGTAAGAGTCATTATGATGTGATGTATGTAGACATCGTAGAGAAGAAACGTTGTAAAGAATGTTATGAGTCGTCTAGAGGTAGCTCTTCGTGGATTCGGAGAGGATGAATGTTTGAGTTTGAGTAAGACTCCAGTTTCGGGAGAGTCCTAGTATAGAATCATGGGATAGATCAGTTGGGATGGTAAGATAGAACAGTGTCAAAACCTTGAAAGTATCAATGGAGCCCTGACTTTTAGTCGAGCTTTTCATTGGCAGGACAAATGGAATAAGATACTTATAGTGAATTGAAAGCATGTAGAAGTAGAAAGTGAGATAGTCGATCAAAGCGAAAACAGTGTGAAATGGTTGAGTAAGTGAGATGTGGAACGCATGTACATCAAGTTAGTGCTTGATCGAGGGGGCGACCTTTGGTCGTAAGTGGAGTATCAAGGATAAGCTGCGTGAGTAAGCGGTTGACCTTGTTGAGTGAGTAGCCTTCTATTGCAAATAGAGTCTCATGCATAGCGTTCTTTTATGTAACATGAAATTTTCACGATTCAAAATAAAAACATAACTGTCAACTTTGAACAAAATGAGTCAGCTTGTACGAGTACACGTTTAAAGAAAAAGCGATTTCAGTTACGTCGCACATTGAAATTTTGGGCTTAACGATTTGTAAAGTATTCCACACTTTTAATGATAAGTTAATTTGTTACAAAAATGGTCAAGAAAATGGTTACCTGCAATTCACTTATACCAAAATGCTTATTGACCTTTTGATATCATACAATTGAGTGTGAGAACCGATTGGTTTACTTTGTGTCGGTAATTCTTTCAGAATGGTCTCATACGAAAAGATTTTCATGCAATATATTACTATCGTAATAACATTGTTCGGATTGAGCAAGATTGAGGTTCACGAGAGGATGCATGCCAACGATTCTCGAATCGTTGTGCAGAGTTTTGAAGTTATAAGAGTGATGGGGTCACGGGTACCTGAGTGGATCTAAATGTTGTTTATTTGAAATGATAAAATGTGTAAAAGGATTTATTTACTATGTTGTCATGCATGAAGGCTATGAACCCACTAGGTCGTAGAGTATTATGTCTTAAGCTAAGGAAGAACTCCGAGAGCGGATAGGCGTTGGTCAAGTCAGGGGAGAACGTATGTAGTTTTGGTATATGTGTTCAAGAGGAGAGTTGGACATTAGCAGAGTCGGGTATGGATTTTAGTGTTAGGTGTACGAGGGTCTGTACCTTTGCTCGACGACTGAGAACACAGTTGCCGAGGGGCGATGGTGCCCGGAGGAAGGACTAAGAGTCATCAAGGTATTGGTTTTAGAAACTCTTTATGAGTAGGGCTGTGAGGCAGGAATGAAAGGTCCACGATGTGGGTCATGAGATTCGAAGGGAGCTTGTAATATTGATGTTACATGAGTAAGTTTCGAAATGGGGGGCTACGGATTATAAAGTTAACTATGATGTGTAGGGAGGAATAGGTCCCGTAAGGAACTCATGTTAAAGGATAGGTTAAGGAAGTAGTTAAGAGTTGTCTTTTGTTGTTGAAGTCGGCAACGGTGTATGTTGGTCGAGGCCGAAGACTCAAACCAGATGAGTGTAAGTTGATAGAATATCTTGAAGAGGTGTTAAATTAGTAAGAGACTGTTGTTGGTGAATAGGCGTTCTATTTACGAGGCGAGGAGGGTCCGTAGAAGGACAAGGTGTGTAACACAAGTGGAGTGAGTGTAGACTATACCAGTCTGTAAGAAAATGTGCCGTGTCTAAGAAAGGACTTGGGTCATAAAAGAGCTAAGTGTGAACTCGTGAGTCATAGTTCCACAAGTTGGGAGAGAACTAAGTAGCGAGACAGACTCGATTGTAGTATACGGGAGAATATGAAGGAAAGTGTGAATTGTGTACGAATGACCATGAGAGACTTGGTCGGTAGTGTGATAATAGGAGTGGTGAATGTACGAATGAATAGTAGCGTCAATTGCCAAGATATCTGTGTCAGCCGGTGATGTAGTAAGGCGATGTTAGAAAGATGAAGGATTAGAAGGAAGTCCTTTTGGGATATCGGATAGAGTGTACGTTTTGCAATCCCAGTTGTTGAAGTACGTGGGTTGTAAGTAGGTGTGTATTTTAACTGTTATCGGGATGGAATGTCGGGGCAGAATTGGGTGATTGCCCATCTGTGAGACCAAGCTTTGTGGTTACGTATGTTGTTAAGTATATTCTTGAAGGCAGAGTAAGTTTAAAGAAGATGATGAATAGATTAGTCAAGCTGTAGTATAGTAGAGGAGACATCGTTAAAGAACGAAAATTGTTCTTTATGCGAGAGGGAATGATCCTAGAAGAAAGTAGTTGGAAATTTTGGTTATGTTTAAGGAATGACGTGATGATGATTGTGGGTCGGAATAGTAGTATGACCGTTAGTTGATTTGATATGTCATGATAGAGATATAAGCCTTTGGTTGGTTGATTTAAATTTTATAGATTTGTTAAGTAATGACGTTCATTTGTTATTACAGGATGTGTTACAATTTTTGGGGAAGTGTTATTGAGACTAACACACTGATTCTTAAAGAATTATTTAAGGTAAATCTAAGTAAGAAAGTCGGGATGACGGTATATATATATATCTGTCTGATTTTATGATCATAGTGGTTAGTCGAAAGAATTGGGGAACCCGATTTTCGGGGTGTTCTTGAATTAATAGATCCGTTTGTAATAGGGAATCCAAGGGGGTGGATTATTAGAGTTAATAGGGGACGTTACTAAGGAACACGTTGGGGTCATTGGAAGTTTAAAGAGGATGAGGGTTGTGTTAGTCAGAATGTGGTGGGATTGATGTGAAATCCTTAAAGAATGTGAATTGTTGTTTATGTGTGAGAGAAATGTCTGAGAAGGTAAAAGTTGGAGATTAAAGAATGTGTAGTGACGTCGAACACTGGTCTTGTTTCAAGACAGCTTGGTTGAATGCCTTAAGATAAGATCTTGGTGCAACTGTTTGGTTATGTAAGTAATGAGAAAGCGATAGCAACATGTGGAAAGGTCGGGAGAGAGGGGCAAGTAATGTGTGGTGAGCAGTGCTCCACGCTATCGTGGGGAAGGTGTAGTGTAAAGCCCGTGTCCCGGTACGTTTATTAATTAATTTTAATTATTTAAAATGTTTACCTTTAATTGTTTTTGGTTATTGGTTTGGTGTCAAAAAGGACCAAAATGTTAGCATACGTGTCTTTTTGATGTAGATTGTGAGATAAGGTGTAGTTGAGGGGCTAATTGTGCAAATCTTGGAACTTTTTTGCATGGGTCTCGGCCCATGACTACTATTCCTATTCTCGTTTTTTTTCCTTGTAAATCAAGCAACCAAACAATCACCTAAACCCTACGATCCACCTTCCTCTTTTCCCTTGTGTTGTGCGGCCGAGAGAGAGAGAAACGAAGAGAGAGAGGGATCGCGAGAAAGAAGAGAGAAGAGGGAGAAAGAACGCAGCGGCAGTCACCCTTCGCCGCCGCTGCTGCTGTCGCCGGAGGTCGCCACCACCTGGGTCGTCGGAGGAATCGAGAGAGAGAAGATTGGTTGTGGTGGTGAGACGTCGTCGTGAGGTAAGTAGCTCTCTCGTTCGTCTCGTTTCTTTCCTTTTTCCTTTTCGTTTTTCCGGCGAGACCACCACCGCCGCACGCCGCCGCTACGGTGGCTTTGGGTGGAGGGCGGTGGCTGTGTGTGTGTGTGTGTGAGCAGCCCGCATAGGTCGACCGAGAGAGGAAGGAGCAGTGGTGTGAGTCGGAGACGAGTATACGCGAATGGGTGTGCGTGTGTGACCGTCGCCGGGGGAAAACACCGCCGCTGCCGCCGCCGTGCTCCACTGCCGGGAGTGGCAGTGGGTGACACTCGTGGTGGAACCCTAAACACACCAGGCCTGAACTCTAAATCATCGTAGCGTAAATCCCAAACCGTTTAGCCATATCGCAAAAATCGTTTTATCATTTTATGTGATTTTTCAGCATGCTGTCCAGTTTTTCTTTCGTGCATAACTTTTTACTCGTAACTCTTTTTAAGGTGAAATTGGTGCCCAAAGTTCCCAAATCGAGTTGGGAAGGTTTTTCGTGTTTTGCCGAAAGTCCGATTAAGCCCGTAGCTAGGCTGTATTGGGCTGTTTGTGCAGGATGGACCGAAAACTGACAGCTTTGGTAGTCGTTCGTAGTTAATTCCTATTAAATTGTAGAAAAATCGTTAGGAGGCGTATAATATGTCCTTGAAACCCTATCTCAGAGTACTTTCTAATCATGAAATAATATTGGGAATTTTCTGGGTTTAAAGGGGTCGAAACAGGTCCCGAACAGACCTGTTTGGCGAGAACGGAAAATAGTTTTAGTGACGGTTTAAGCGTGTGTCGTGTCGTAGGGTCCGGGTCTCGTATTGACACGTTTTAACATGCGTTTAGGTGCTGGGAAGTGACCGTAATTGTGAAGCTTGAATTGTATTGTTAAGCTAGGCGCGCATTCGAGGTGAGTTCTCTCACTATACTTAATATCGGTTGTTTTATCATTGCTGTAGCACGTGTGTGGTAGCTTTATGTGATTTTGTTGTGAACTAGATAGTGGGGTGTCTGGTTGAGATTATGATGACATGTTAACTCGGTGGGACCGAGGAATCCGGCGGGGCCGGGGATTTTATACGCGGGTGGCGTAGAGACTCGGTGGGACCGGGGATCCGGCGGGGCCGGAGGTTTTATCATGTGGTCGGTGGGACCGACTTGTGCCTCTTAGGTGGGTGGGTGTGGATATGCATGTTTATGATTTGTTCGTATACTTGTATGATCGTTTGTGTGTCACTATCTGTTTTAGGGGTAGTGTGGAATAACTGTGTTATTTATGGTGTTTGAATTCACTAAGCTTCGTGCTTACCCTTTCCCAATAAATTGTGGTTTCAGGTACGAGTGGCTCTAAGGCGTGACGGGTACACACTGGCGCGCGGGATGAGCTGGCTATTATTAGTTTTATTTATTAACATTATTTCCGCTGGTTTCTGGTTACATGAACAATATTTATGATTTTGCAACTGATATGTTGGGATTATTTAATGGGTTTTATATACGAAATGTTTAATTAAAAAATTTTAAATTTCTCGAAATTTTTGGGATGTTACAACTTGGTATCAGAGCCAGGTTGAGTGAATCAAACACACTTCGGTGTGTTTGGTCTCAAGTTGCGGCTGGGAAAATTTTCAAATTCTTTATTAAACCTGTTTGGGAATAAAAGAAAAGGGTAAAAACCCGTTCGAGGAACGGTGATCGAGGGCGCAGTGTGTACAGTCAGCCGGAGCCAAAGGGAAAGGTACAATGCTTAGTGTTTTATTGCTTTCTAGATCATAGAGTATGCATGCTAGATTGCCTGTTGTTGACACTATGCGGTATGTTGGACTGCTTGCTATTGGGAATTTATGCTAATTATGATAAGTTACTAAGTGGATACCCTCTAAGTTGTATGCAGTAATAGACTTATAGCATTAGAATATTCGATTTAGTTCTATTGCGCAGCTCTTGTTTGAGTCCAACCGTTCTAGGGTAGAATCTTGTATTCGAATGTCTATTTGTTTTGCACTGCATGTAATCGGGTATTCGCGAGGCCACTCTTTATGATTAGTGGAGATTCGGTAGTAGCAAGGGTAGTGGTTGGGATGAAATTCCTAGGGAGCTAGGAAGAGTGAGTATATATGCCGGTGCGGGCATATGTGTGTAGTTGCGGCGAGAAGCTACTTGGACCCCTCGGGATGGGACTCGGAACGAGCGATGATAGGTGTGGAAGGTAGTAGTAGAGCTCCTACTACCGGAAGCACATGACCAGTGCTCGAGTCGGGAAAGTCGCGAGGAATCCAAGGAGTTGAGCGTGAGTGTTGTTGGTGTGAGTTATTAGGTACTAATAACTCGTTGTATTTTCTTCTCTCTAGAATGGCCATCACTAGGAGGAACAACACGACTGAGCCGCGAACCGAGGCGGGGATCACGGAGGAACAGATTCGAGAGATGATTGCGTCTGAGGTAGCGCATGCGATCGGGGAGGCAATCCCCGAGATTATCACCGCCATCCAAGATCAGGTGACGGTTCTGTTGGAGGAGCGCATTGCAGCGATTCCGCCGCCTGCTGGGGGACAGCCCCGTAATCGAGAGTTCCAGTATCGGGATCTCTCTGCCTGTTCTCCACCGGAGTTCAAGGGAGACCCGAACCCAATTGTTAGCATGCGTTGGATTTCCGATATGGAGTGTGCTTTCTTGACCAGCGGCTGCCCGGATAATCTGAAGGTCCGTTTTGCTGTGAACTTGCTTCGCGATGGGGCGAAGGATTGGTGCGCCTCAGCGCTGACTCTTGCCGAGCGTACTACCCTTACTTGGGAGGAGTTCGTTACTCGGTTCCGTGCCGAGTACGTACCTCCGGTAGAGATGGAGCGAATAGCGAAGGAGTTCTTGGAGCTAACCCAAACCACGGAGACTGTGAAGGAAATGAACAAGAAATTTACGGAGATGGCGTTGTTTTGTCCTTAGTATGCTGCCTCGAAGGAAATGAAGATGGCTCGGTATAAGGATATGTTACGTACCGAGATCAGGGAATTCGTGAGCACAGTGCCGTACGCTTCTTTGTCAGCAATGATGGATGCAGCCCGGAGAAGGGAGCTAGAGTTAGAGACCCAAGCCAGGAAGAGAAAGGCGACACAGGCGGTGACGCCAATCTCTGCGGTGCAAAAGAAGTCAAAGTTTTCTGATTCGCGCGGGAGTTCGAGGAGTGGTGGGTTTAAACCCAGGGATACTAGTGGGAAGAGGACTGACGGGTGTTTCAAGTGTGGGCAGTCCGGTCATTTCAGCCGGGATTGCAAGTCGCCATTGATGGTCTGCTTTAACTGCAAGCAGACGGGCCACGTGAAGGCCAATTGTCCGAACGCGAGAGCAGCTGATGGGGGTGGTGCACAGAGGGCTCCTACAAATGCCCCACTACGCATCACTGACGGTCGTACGGGTCAGCCGGGAACGGAGGCAGCGCGAGGTAGAGTCCACCAGCTGAAGGTGGAAGAGGCGCAGGCGACGCCTAAAGTGGTGACAGGTATGTTCATCACCCTCTTTTTTTTCGTCCTTCCTTTTCATGCCTTGTATTTATATGTTGTTAATTGTATGTTAGGTACGTTTCTAGTTAACTCGGTGCCTGCGGTTGTAATGTTTGATAGCGGGGCTACTCATTCATTTGTGTCTCGCACTTTTAGCGAGAGTTTGGGCCGGGTGGTGGGACGGTTAGGATGTCCTTTGGTAGTCGAGGTTGCCGATGATAGGACCTTGACGGTTACGGATGTGTATCGGGGATGCACGTTGGAAATCTCGGGTGTGAGGTTTCCCATTGACATGATTTCGATAGCTATGCGAGAGCTTTGTGTGATTGTGGGCATGGATTGGATGGACGCGTTCGATGCGGAAATTGTTTGTCGCCACAAACAAGTGCGGGTTCTAACCCCAAGCGGGAGAGAGTTGTTGATTCAGGGAGACTCGCCCAGACGGACTACGACAATATGTTCCGCGGCGAGGGCTCGGAGACACCTTCAGCATAGTGGTCAGGGGTACTTAGCGTATGTGATAGATACGCGTGTTGACGAGGCGAAGAAGACTGCCGAATATGTGCCAGTCGTGAGGGAGTTTTCCGATGTGTTTCCCGACGAGTTACCAGGGATACCTCCTGAACGACAGGTAGAGTTTCGAATCGATCTGATTCCGGGTGCTGCTCCGGTGGCCAAGGCACCCTATCGCCTGGCTCCACCGGAAATGAAGGAGCTGTATGATCAGTTGCAAGAACTTCTCGAGAAAGAGTTCATTAAGCCGAGTTGTTCACCGTGGGGAGCTCCGATTTTGTTCGTAAAGAAGAAGGATGGGTCTCAGCGGATGTGTATTGATTACCGGGAGCTGAATAAGCTTACGGTAAAGAATCGTTATCCTCTGCCAAGGATTGACGACTTGTTTGATTAGTTGCAGGGAGCCTCGTGGTTCTCTAAGATTGACCTGAGATCTGGGTATCATCAGATGCGGGTACGAAGTGAGGATACGGAGAAGACGGCCTTCCGTACGCGATATGGCCATTACGAGTTCGTGGTGATGCCTTTCGGGCTCACCAACGCACCCGCAGCGTTCATGGACCTCATGAACAGGGTATGTAGCCCGATGTTAGATCGCTCGGTGATCGTGTTCATCGACGATATCCTCGTATATTCGAAGACGAAAGAAGAGCACGAGATGCATTTGCGGGAAGTGTTGGATGTTTTGAGACGGGAGAAGCTTTATGCTAAGTTCTCCAAGTGTGAATTCTGGTTACGAGAGGCCCAATTCCTAGGACATGTCGTGAATCAGAACGGTATCATGGTCGATCCGTCCAAGATTTCAGCGGTCATGCAGTGGGAGGTGCCGAAAACTCCTACCGAGGTGCGGAGTTTCCTCGGGTTAGCAGGATACTATCGGAGATTTATCCATGATTTCTCCAAGATTGCCTTGCCTATGACTCGACTGACGAAGAAAACTGCAGCTTTCAGTTGGGGTGAAGAGCAGCAGAAGGCATTTGAGGAGCTACGCAGGCGTTTATGTGAGGCTCCTGTGTTAGCTTTACCCGAGGGTATGGAGGATTTGGTGGTTTATTGTGATGCTTCATATCAGGGGTTGGGTGCCGTGCTTATGCAACGCGTCAAGGTCATAGCTTACGCTTCGAGGCAGCTGGAGCCTCACGAAGCGAACTACCCGACTCATGACTTGGAGTTGGGAGCAGTGGTGTTTGCTCTAAAAAATTAGAGACACTATCTTTATGGTGTCAAGTGTACGATCTACACTGATCATAAGAGCCTTAAATATCTGATGGATCAGCAAAATCTTAATATGCGTCAGCTAAGATGGCTTGATGTGGTCAAGGATTACGACTGCGAGATACTTTACCACCCGGGTAAAGCGAATGTAGTCGCGGACGCACTTAGCCGACATCCGGTTGGGGAACCGCTGAAGGGTCTATGTCAGCGATTGACAGTAGTTGCACCTCTTCTGGAGTCGATAGGTGTCGCTCAGGAGGTGGCCGTGTTGGCGGAAAATGCAAAACGTGAGAGGGTTTCGGGAGAAATTCCGAAATTTGTACGGGATGGTCGAGGATTATTAACTCGATATGGTAGAGTTTGGGTCCCATTCACCGGTGGGAACCGACAGATACTATTGGACGAGGCGCATAAGTCCAAGTTTTCGATTCATCCGGGATCTACCAAAATGTACAGAGACTTACGGGAAGGCTATTGGTGGCCCGGCATGAAGCAGGATGTAGCCAAATGTGTTGAGGTATGTTTGACCTGTCGGAAGGTCAAGGCGGAGCACCAGCGACCGCATGGGAAATTGCAGCCGTTGGAGATTCCTGTGTGGAAATGGGAGCAGATTACGATGGATTTCATCACGAAGCTTCCCAAAACTCAGCGAGGGAATGATACCATCTGGGTAATTATGGATCGTCTGACTAAGAGCGCTCACTTCTTGGCGATTAAAGAGAGCTTCTCGGCGGATAAGCTCGCGGAGGTTTTCATCCGAGAGATTGTAACTAGGAACGGGGTGCCAGTCTCGATTGTCTCGGATCGGGATACTCGCTTCACCTCCCGGTTTTGGGAGAAGTTTCAGAATGAAATGGGTACGCGGTTACAGTTCAGTACAACATTTCATCCTCAGACCGACGGGCAGAGTGAGCGTACTATTCAGACACTTGAGGACATGCTGCGAGCATGTGTTATTGACTTCGGGGGTAGTTAGGATCAGTATCTTCCACTAGCTGAGTTCTCCTATAATAACAGCTATCACGCTAGCATCGGTAGAGCGCCGTACGAAGTATTGTATGGCAGGAAGTGTCGGACGCCCATTTGCTGGGGCGAGGTTGGTCACAGGGTATTGGGGAGCACCGACTTTGTGCTAAAGACGACGGAGATGATTCAGATGGTGCGGGATCGGTTAGTCACTGCTCAGAGTCGACAAAAGAGTTACGCCGATAAGAGACGATCGGACTTGGAGTTCCAAGTCGGGGATTACGTTCTTTTGAAAGTGTCACCCTGGAAAGGGGTAATCCGTTTTCGCAAGCGGGGAAAGTTGGGTCCCCGATATATCGGACCGTACAAGGTCATCGCGCGTGTGGGGAAAGTAGCTTACCGATTGGAGCTACCTGAGGAACTGAGCCTGATCCACAACACTTTCCACGTCTCTCAGTTGCGGAAGTGTGTGATGGATGAGTCTGCGGTAGTTCCCCTCGAAGATATTCAGATTGACGAGCGACTCAACTATGTGGAGAAGCCAATAGCCATCGTCGAGAGGAAGACGAAGACTCTGCCGAACAAAGTCATTGGATTGGTGAAGGTCCAGTGGAAGCACCGAAAAGGTTCAGAATGGACGTGGGAACCAGAAGCCGAGATGCGGGAGAATTACCCGGAGCTGTTTGCGGGCGTGGACTTCGGGGACGAAGTCTAATTCAAGCGGGGGAGAGTTGTAAAGCCCGTGTCCCGGTACGTTTATTAATTAATTTTAATTATTTAAAATGTTTACCTTTAATTGTTTTTGGTTATTGGTTTGGTGTCAAAAAGGACCAAAATGTTAGCATACGTGTCTTTTTGATGTAGATTGTGAGATAAGGTGTAGTTGAGGGGCTAATTGTGCAAATCTTGGAACTTTTTTGCATGGGTCTCGGCCCATGACTGCTATTCCTATTCTCGTTTTTTTTCCCTTGTAAATCAAGCAACCAAACAATCACCTAAACCCTACGATCCACCTTCCTCTTTTCCCTTGTGTTGTGCGGCCGAGAGAGAGAGAAACGAAGAGAGAGAGGGATCGCGAGAAAGAAGAGAGAAGAGGGAGAAAGAACGCAGCGGCAGTCACCCTTCGCCGCCGCTGCTGCTGTCGCCGGAGGTCGCCACCACCTGGGTCGTCGGAGGAATCGAGAGAGAGAAGATTGGTTGTGGTGGTGAGACGTCGTCGTGAGGTAAGTAGCTCTCTCGTTCGTCTCGTTTCTTTCCTTTTTCCTTTTCGTTTTTCCGGCGAGACCACCACCGCCGCACGCCGCCGCTACGGTGGCTGTGGGTGGAGGGCGGTGGTTGTGGGTGTGTGTGTGTGTGAGCAGCCCGCATAGGTCGACCGAGAGAGGAAGGAGCAGTGGTGTGAGTCGGAGACGAGTATACGCGAATGGGTGTGCGTGTGTGACCGTCGCCGGGGGAAAACACCGCTGCTGCCGCCGCCGTGCTCCACTGCCGGGAGTGGCAGTGGGTGACACTCGTGGCGGAACCCTAAACACACCAGGCCTGAACTCTAAATCATCGTAGCGTAAATCCCAAACCGTTTAGCCATATCGCAAAAATCGTTTTATCATTTTATGTGATTTTTCAGCATGCTGTCCAGTTTTTCTTTCGTGCATAACCTTTTACTCGTAACTCGTTTTAAGGTGAAATTGGTGCCCAAAGTTCCCAAATCGAGTTGGGAAGGTTTTTCGTGTTTTGCCGAAAGTCCGATTAAGCCCGTAGCTAGGCTGTATTGGGCTGTTTGTGCAGGCTGGACCGAAAACTGACAGCTTTGGTAGTCGTTCGTAGTTAATTCCTATTAAATTGTAGAAAAATCGTTAGGAGGCGTATAATATGTCCTTGAAACCCTATCTCAGAGTACTTTCTAATCATGAAATAATATTGGGAATTTTCTGGGTTTAAAGGGGTCGAAACAGGTCCCGAACAGACCTGTTTGGCGAGAACGGAAAATAGTTTTAGTGACGGTTTAAGCGTGTGTCGTGTCGTAGGGTCCGGGTCTCGTATTGACACGTTTTAACATGCGTTTAGGTGCTGGGAAGTGACCGTAATTGTGAAGCTTGAATTGTATTGTTAAGCTAGGCGCGCATTCGAGGTGAGTTCTCTAACTATACTTAATATCGGTTGTTTTATCATTGTTGTAGCACGTGTGTGGTAGCTTTATGTGATTTTGTTGTGAACTAGATAGTGGGGTGTCTAGTTAAGATTATGATGACATGTTAACTCGGTGGGACCGAGGAATCCGGCGGGGCCGGGGATTTTATACGCGGGTGGCGTAGAGACTCGGTGGGACCGGGGATCCGGCGGGGCCGGAGGTTTTATCATGTGGTCGGTGGGACCGACTTGTGCCTCTTAGGTGGGTGGGTGTGGATATGCATGTTTATGATTTGTTCGTAGACTTGTATGATCGTTTGTGTGTCACTATCTGTTTTAGGGGTAGTGTGGAATAACTGTGTTATTTATGGTGTTTGAATTCACTAAGCTTCGTGCTTACCCTTTCCCAATAAATTGTGGTTTCAGGTACGAGTGGCTCTAAGGCGTGACGGGTACACACTGGCGCGCGGGATGAGCTGGCTATTATTAGTTTTATTTATTAACATTATTTCCGCTGGTTTCTGGTTACATGAACAATATTTATGATTTTGCAACTGATATGTTGGGATTATTTAATGGGTTTTATATACGAAATGTTTAATTAAAAAATTTTAAATTTCTCGAAATTTTTGGGATGTTACATGTAGATAGTATGTCGGAACAAGTGAGTAAATTGGAAGTAGTAAACTTGACAGTATTGTGTAGATTGTCTTTGATTAGTGTGCGAACCGTTGGAAAGAATATTGAGGAAGGAAATTGTGTAAGTTTTTGTGCAGGGGAGAAGTGGATGAGACAACTAAATGAGTTAAGTTAGTGACTTTGTGAGAAATGTGTAAACGATTTGGTCGTGTAGTGTTTAAGCTAGTGAGAATAGTATGGTGTGACCATGGTTATTCCTCCCAGTTGGGTGAGGGTAA
>CM066312.1:45661457-45679457 GCA_033807775.1 Saussurea involucrata | reverse complement strand
GTCTACACAATGTATGCATACATCTCACATAAAACTTTAAACAACTTTCATGCAATAAAAGCATAAGAACAAAACATGGCATTTCTCATCATGTATTCACTTTAGAAAGACACTTTAAAATCATGTATTTTAGTTAGAAAACTCACCTGGTACGTTTGCTTGCTTTTCCCCACTCTGCTCTTTACTTCCAAATTGTCTACCTGAACGAAGGGACAGATTTATAAGCTGACTAGAACTATCCGGACACTTCTCACTTGCCACCCTACTCTTTTCCGGACAGGTTACCGGGTAACCCCACTTTTCCGGATACTGCTTAGTACCCAGACAACAACTCTTATCCGGACGACACAGATTTTCCGGACGACTAAACTTATCCGGACGGCTAAACTTATCCGGACGGTACAATCTTTTCGGACAACACTATGTCCGGACACCTTCTACAACACGGCCAAGAAGTTTCCCGGACACTCACCCGGACACCTTCATACTTAAAGGTTTCCGGACGAACGCTGGAAGAGCTTTATGGTCCGAAATCTTGCTAAACACTCCGAAAACAGTGAGATAATGTGACGAATTACTTACTTAAGCATCTTTAATCATTTCCACAAAAACTGTACTGATTAAACTCGATTTAAAGGTGCTTAAATCTCCCCTAATGGGCTTAAACAACTTTTAGCAAGAAAACTCTCAAAACCATAAATCATCAGACGAATCTTAAATGAAGTTATGGATTAAGGATTACCTGATAGATTTACTTGCAAGAAACGAAATCCAATCTTATTCCTTCTTCTGATTCAAGACTTGATGATTCATCTCTTCAATTTCACAAAAACCTTCAAGACTCTAATACCCCTTTCTCTCAACAAAACTCAGCCGACAAACACCATAAAAATCAGGAAATTGCAAAGTTGTCTAGGGTTTTGTGCCTTTTTATACCCATCTCCTATTTACCAACTAGCCCCTCAACTTCTACTTTTGATTAAAACTCCACACCAAACGCAAAACATTTCGAAAAAGGTCTGGGTCGTTACAACACCCCCCCCCCTCAAAAGAATTCCGTCCCCGGAATTCCTTTCTCGAAAAGGTGAGGGTATCTGGACATCATATCTGATTTTACTTCCCACGTTGTCTCTCGTCCCTTATGATATCTCCATCGAACTATTACCAGTCAAACTTCTATGTTCCTCGTTTAGCAAACCTTACCGCTCACGATTTATATCGGTTCTTCTACGTAAGTCAACCTCTCATCTATACTGATATCCCCTCAAAGGAACAGCCACAACGACCTCTGACAAACACTTCTTTAAGTCTGAGACATGAAATGTCGGATGAACACTCTTTAATTCTTCTGACCAGTCTAACTTGTATGTTGCTGCTCTAACTCGCTCACTAATGACAAGGTCAACTTCTTATCGCCTGCATCTCTTGCAAGGTAGCCATCATCTCACTTCTCGCATCGGCTCTCCACAAAAGAGACGTGCTTCACGCTACGAATTTCTTCTCAAATTCACATCGAGTACCTCAAGATCGCGCACTATCTATTCAACTTTCATGCTTCGACGGATCCGCAGACTTAGTCCACCTTACTTATCTCTCAAACTTCAAGGCTCAAAGCCTTATGTTTTATTATTATTATTTTTTTTACCAACCACTCAGTTCTACTCGGTTGCCTCAGACCGTTCAGATGGGAAACATAACCGCACCCCATACTTTGAAACCGCCCTCGGTGAGACACCACTTGCTATATCGTGCCACCTTGTATTATTTACTTGCAACCTCTCCGAATTCTATACTCGCTTAAATACCACTAGAAAATCCAAGGCCAATCGTGCCTCCATTTGCTCGCCTCCGTCCACACCTCGGGACTCACTGTTTTAAACACGTCTAAATAAGGTCTCTCATACATTTATACTTCCTTAAGAGAAAGAACTTGGCGAAAATTCCCGCCACAACAACGAGGATCTTCCACCAGGAAAACTCACTTACTGACAACTTGGCACAAAGCCAACCTTGTACATCCCGACAAGCTCACCCCCAGGAGTCCCCTCCTCGGTATACCTGAAATTTCTAGGTTACTTCTTGCAACCGACATTCGTCTATGCAGATCATACTCCTTTCCCGAATCACATCGGCTACAACTCGACAACTAATTTTGCACGCTCTCACCACTTCATCATTTCTCGCTGCTTTGCCACAAGCGTCTAGTCATATAACATAACTTCGGTTACTCCCACTCAACTAGGAGGGGTAACCACGATCACACCCTACTATTCTCAATAGTTAACACTGAACGATCAGTTCGTTTGAACGTTTCTCACAAAGTCACTAATTTTAACTCATTCAGTTGTCTTATCCACTTCTTTCCTGCACAAAATCATACACAATTTCCTTCCCCAATACTCTTTCCAAAAGTTCGCACACTTATCAAGGACAATCTACACAACACTGCGCCTATCGGCATTATTGTCAAGTTTACTACTTTCGATTTACTTACTTATTCCGACATACTGTCTTCACCTCCCCACGCTAGCGTGGAGTACTGCCCACCAACATTACTCGCCCCTCTCTTCCGACAATTCTTAAGCTGAAAATGCTGTCTCATTACTATACATAACCAAACGGTTGCACTAAAATTCTAACTTAAGGCTTTCGACTAAATCACCTCGAACTGACACCAGAGTTCGACGTCACTGTATATTCTTTAAACTCCAACTTTTACTTTCTCAGACAATTCGTTCACACATAAGCAACACTCACATTCTTTAAGGATTTCACATCTATTCCACCACATTTTGACTAATACATCCATCATCTTCTTTAAACTTCCAATGATCCCAAAATATGCTTACTTAGCGACTCTTACAACTAAAAACACTTGGTTTCTCCTTTGGGTAACTACCCACCACCACTCCATGATGCTATCCCGAACATAAATATATCACCACGTCAACTTACACCCTACGTGCTCCAACAACCTGGTTAACACTCGAACACCTCATCCAAAACTCCCAAAAAGGCTTCTATCTGATGCTTCCTCTTTCTCTAACATCACGTCACTACGACGCTAGGTGGCACATTTAACTTGGCAATTATTGCCACTACATAACTATACATTCCTCACTCATAACATCACATTGCAGACCAAAACTCTCATGGCCATTCATACACAACTCAAACTTATCTTCAAGACCTCACACATAAATAACCGAGTCTATCTCGCTACATTGTCTCTCCCCAGCTCTAGTTGAACCACAACACCCGAGTTTCTGATTAATTCTAACATACTCGTTTCTTGCTAGCTCTTTGCAATACCAAACCATTACATCAACATGGTACATTTCCTCACAGATCGACATAATCTATACCCTCACTTCGTTAGTGCTAAATACTTCATTCTTTACGAACCATCCATCTCGTAAGTAAAACGCTTATCTAAAACAGCAGCCTTTCACTATCTTAACACCCCTACAAAGTGGTCCTTCAACTTTCAACCTTCTGATTCAAGTCTTCGGTCTCACGCAGCTTACACAACTACCGACTTTAACGTCAATAGTTGACCTGTTGATACTTCCTTAACCTATTATTCAACAAGGGTCCCTTACTGAACTTAATCCTTCCAACATATCATAATCAAATTCACATCCCGTCGTCCTCATTTCAAACTCACTCGTGAAACGTCAATATTACAAGATCACTTTAAAACTCTTATTCGGCGTCGAGGATATCTCATTCCTACTTCACCACACTACTCATAATGAGTTGCTAATACCAACACCTTGATGACTTCTAGTCCTTCCCTGAACACAACCGTCCCTCGGCAACTGTATTTCCAGTCACCGCACGAGGGTACAGACCCTCATACAACCGACGCTAAAGTCTACTTCCGACTCTTCCACTGCTCACCTCTCCTCTTGAACACAAATACCAAAACTACAAACATTCTCCCTTGATTGTCCAACACCTCTCCACTCTAGGAGTTCTTCCTTAGCTTAAAATGTAGTACTCTACGACCTAGTGAGTTCATAGCCTTCATGCCTGACAACGCGATAAATGAATCATTTCACACTTTTTATCATTTTCAAAGAACAATACTTAGAAACAACTTGGGTACACACGACCCCAACATTCTCGTAACTCCAATGCCCTGCACAACGATCTCGAGGATCGTTCCGTAAAACTTAATCTTACTCGACCAAAAATATGTTGTTACGACAGAAATATATTTGGATGAAAATCTTTTCATACAACAAAATTCTGAAAGGAATTACCGACACGAAATAAACCAGTCGGTTCTCATACTCAATTATATAACTTCATCATGTCAATACTCATTTGGTTATAAAAGTTTTGCATTCAAACGTTTTCTTGACTTATCATGAAAAGAGTGGAATATTTTGCAAGTCGTAAACCTCAAGACTTCATTGTACGATCTAAATGGATTTGTATTTTTCTTTAAACATACGCTTGCACACGCCGACTCATATTCGATCAAATTTGATATTTACACATTTACTTTACTTATGAAAAATCTCATGTACACATACACGAACTCAATGCATGAAACTCTACTTGCAATTGAAGGCTACTCACTCAAACAAGGTCGATCGCTTTACTCACACAACTTATCCTTGACACTCTACTTTCGACCAGTGGTCGCCCTCTCGGCCTTGCAACAACTTGTTATACATACATTCAACGGTCCACTTACTCAACCATTTCATACTATTTTCGTCTCGATCAAATCATCTCATATTATACCTCTACACGCTTTCAGTCCTCTACAGAAATCTCTCTTCACAGATCCTGCCACTGAACAACTCGACTAAAGGGTCAGAGCTCTAATCCTCTGCTCGCTCTTGAATTGACACCTCCAAGATCTCGACACTGTCCTTCCTTACCCTTACAACGGATCTACCCCATGATCTCTAGAAGTGGGACTCTCCAGAAACAGGAGTCTTACTCAAAATCAATCATTCATCCTCTTCGAATCCACGAAGATCTACCTCTAGACGACTCATAACATTCTATACATCATTTCTTCTCTATGACGTATACATACATCACCTCATAAATGATTTCTCACGATACTTCCCCAAAAATGGGTCTCAACCTACCCCTCAGGGATCTTACTGATATTCTAAAGTACTGGAACACGACATAAACACTAGCTTCTAACTACCACTTCGGAATAATAAGGCAGGTTAAGCACATACAGGTACCTGTAAGTTCGCAATTACACTGGCCAGGTGGAATCTCAAACTTACCTTACATGACAGTCCTCAGTACCCTATTAGTCCTATCTCTATAATAGTGTCCTCCTAACGCATTTCCTGTATTTACAATAGTGCCCTCCTAACGCATTTCCTGATTCTCAGTTGTGATTTATACTCCCAAGTTTAAGTTTAGGCCCGTCCGGTCACCTAAATCCCTTAAACTATGGCTCTGATACCAATTGTAACAACCCAATCTAAATAAAGCATACTTAGCATTTATATTTGAATAATTACAAAACTGGGTCCACAAAATTTCATTACATCTGTCTAAATAACTTAGGTTGGCGGAAACAACCTATACACAACTGAGAAATGATAGAACTAATAGATAATAGTGTCACTGGTTCTACTGCTTCTATCTTCTAACTGCTCTGTTCACCTGCTAGAGCCTTTCGTTACCTGCTTTCCTGAAAAGGGTTTTAATTTGAAAAGAGCGAGGGTTAGACCATGAGGTCTAGTGAGTCCCTCATGACAGTTCTCAAAATCATTTAAAAACTTTTCATGACATTCAAATGTATACAAGACTTTAAGTAATAAACTTTCACATAGCTGAAAAGTAAAAAATCTTTCACGGATAAATCCGCTCCCGTAAATGGCACCCTGAAGTCACCCGAGGGTGACAACGAGTCAGTATCACGCTGCCTTACTGGGACTCATTCCCATGGCATAAACGGAACCTCCCCCCGACGTGAGTACTGGCGGAACCTCCCCCCGACTTAGCCAATTTACGTCTACACAATGTATGCATACATCTCACATAAAACTTTAAACAACTTTCATGCAATAAAAGCATAAGAACAAAACATGGCATTTCTCATCATGTATTCACTTTAGAAAGACACTTTAAAATCACGTATTTTAGTTAGAAAACTCACCTGGTACGTTTGCTTGCTTTTCCCTACTCTGCTCTTTACTTCCAAATTGTCTACCTGAACGAAGGGACAAATTTATAAGCTGACTAGAACTATCCGGACACTTCTCACTTGCCACCCTACTCTTTTCCGGACAGGTTACCGGGTAACCCCACTTTTCTGGATACTGCTTAGTACCCGGACAACAACTCTTATCCGGACGACACAGATTTTCCGGACGACTAAACTTATCCGGACGGCTAAACTTATTCGGACGGCTAAACTTATCCGGACGGTACAATCTTTCCGGACAACACTATGTCCGGACACCTTCTACAACACGGCCAAGAAGTTTCCCGGACACTCACCCGGACACCTTCATACTTGAAGGTTTCCGGACGAACGCTGGAAGAGCTTTATGGTCCGAAATCTTGCTAAACACTCCGAAAACAGTGAGATAATGTGACGAATTACTTACTTAATCATCTTTAATCATTTCCCCAAAAACAGTACTGATTAAACTCGATTTAAAGGTGCTTAAATCTCCCCTAATGGTCTTAAACAACTTTTAGCAAGAAAACTCTCAAAACCACAAATGATCAGACGAATCTTAAATGAAGTTATGGATTAAGGATTACCTGATAGATTTACTTGCAAGAAACGAAATCCAATCTTATTCCTTCTTCTGATTCAAGACTTGATGATTCCTCTCTTCAATTTCACAAAAACCTTCAAGACTCTAATACCCCTTTCTCTCAACAAAACTCAGCCGACAAACACCATAAAAATCAGGAAATTGCAAAGTTGTCTAGGGTTTTGTGCCTTTTTATACCCATCTCCTATTTACCAACTAGCCCCTCAACTTCTACTTTGGCTTAAAACTCCACACCAAACGCAAAACATTTCGAAAAAGGTCTGGGTCGTTACATATACACCGACAGATTACCGACGGCATATTTAATAACAATAAATTAAAATTAAAATATTAAAGTGGCCGTCGGTAATCCGTCGGTAATTAGCGACGGATTACCGACAGTTTTCTTAATATTTTTTTTAAAAAATAATGTAATTATTTACCGACGGATTACCGACGGAATATTTAATAAAAATAAATAAAAATTAAAATATTAAAGTGGCCGTCGGTAATCCGTCGGTAATTAGCGACGGATTACCGACGATTTTCTTAATATTTTTTTTTGATAAACAATGTAATTATTTACCGACGGATTACCGACGGAATATTTAATAAAAATAAATAAAAATTAAAATATTAAAGTGGCCGTCAGTAATCCGTCGGTACTTAGCGACGGATTACCGACGGTTTTCTTAATATTTTTTTAAAAAAAATAATGTAATTATTTACCAACATATAATCATAATGTTGGTCCCGAAGGCCTATACAAGTTTGTAGAAGGGGGGTTGAATACAAACACACAGATTTTACTTTTCTAAATTGTTTATTGATAAATCATTAACAATTTACAGCTTGTTGCGGAGACAAGATTAAGGATAAACCTAAATCTAAACAAGTTGGAACACTAAGGTTTCTTGCACTAAGAAAGATAAGGAAATTACTAATAATAACCTATCTTGAGATAAGAGATTTGAACTTGTCCAGAGTTAGCAAGTTACTTCAAAATGAAGTGAGTTCATCTCTTTATATACTGCATGCATTTAATGCAAGTCAGTATATACTTTACACGTGTCATCAGCTGGTTGGTTGCATGTCATTGACCTTGGTTGACAACCTTAGTAGCCGTAAGGATGAACAGTGTAGTATCAGAGTGGTTGTACGATTTCAGATATTCGGAGGTTCTTTTCTGACATTTCGTACGGAGGCGTGTAAGGGTGGTTAAGACAAAAGTACTTTGTATGGAGGATTTCATGATCAGCTTTCGTTGATTCAGCGATTATCATTTACTATTCAGCAGATGATAAAGTTCAGCGATAGCTGAAGTCTTGTACTTGATACTTCACGTTGAGTGGACAAATCTGAGTCTTCGCTGATCCGTATCAGTTCATTAGGAGACTTGTCGCTGGTTCTTGAGCTTGATCTTCGAATTCAGCGTAGAACCTTTGTTGACGTGAAACTTGTCTTCAGGGATCATAAGTAAACAACTGCCTTATCAGCGATCATCATAATGACTGAACAGACTCAGCGCATTAATGATGAACAGTGTTCGCTGAATGTTTAATCTAAAGAGCGAGAGTTCCTATCAGCGGTACTGTAAGATCTTAGTACTTATCAGCGATATTGAAACTGATACATATTGTTTACTTGCAATTTTCACTAAGTATATAAGAGAGGGTCATTATCAAATCACTGAGGGTTTGGATCAACAATCTCCCCCTATTTGATTATGACATAGCAACAAAGAAAATTGCTATTTTAATGAAAACATAAGGATAAAAAGAACTCATAAAATATTTGTCCCTTTTACTGTTTTCTGGGATCTTTTCAGTACTGATGGAGTAAAGTACGTTCGCTGAAATCTTTCTTTAAAATATTGAATCAGGTTACAATGAAGAACAGAAAGATTATAAGTACAAGCGAAATAATTTACAAGTACAAAAGGATAACTGATATAATAGAGAAAAAGGAGATTATATCAGTTTTCAAAAGGTTCTTCCTTAATGAGAAGTTCATCAAGGGTCGTCTTTTCAGTGGGGATCAGACGAAAAGTTCACATGGTGGCAAAGAAATGTCAAGGGCAGATAGATCAGGGTCAGAACCAAGTACTTCAGCGCGAGAGAAACCAATTCCAGTTTCATTTCGTATGACAGGACCTGAGTTTGAATCTTGACGTTTCTTCTTTGGAGAGCCCCTTTTTCTTTTCAGCTTTAGATCAGGAAGAGGAGGAATGTCCACACAAGAAGATATCAAATCGACCTGTCTGTTTATCAGCTTTTCGAAATGATCCTTGTACTTAGATTGTGACGATTGGATAGCTAACCTCATCTCCAGCCATTCAGAGAGACCATACCTTTTTACAGTGTCAGCGCGAAAGGCTTCGGATTGGCCATCTTCTCTGAAAAGTTTGATATCAACAATAGGTACTCCGATAGATGTTCTTCCAGAGATGAATACCTTGTTGATCTTCGCTGGACGATATCTGAAGTGGATTTTCTCTTTACACCAGATCAGGGTGGTCTGAGAAACTTCAGTTTTCTTTTCCACGATCTTCTGGGCTTCTTCCCAAAGCTTTCGTTGGACTTGAATGGGAACACGTTTCAGCTTGGGGTCTTTGACAGATTCTTGAGTAAGCTTGATGGCGTATTCTCTGTCTTTCTCTTCAGCTTCCTTTCTATCAGCTCTGAGGCGTTCAGCTCTGAGGTGTTCCTTGTATTCAGCTTTTGAAATTCTGAACTTTGGAGGAACTGAAGGCAGTTGATCACGCCTTAGAATGATTCGCTGATCCTCGAATCGCTTTATTATTTCTTCTCTTTTCTTCTGTTCTTCTTCTCTTAGCTTTTGAGGAGACAAGGAAGGTCTGTTTCTGTGTGAGAGAGTTTGTTCTTCAGGTTCATCAATCTCAGAGATCAAATCCAAGACTGGGATTATTTCTTCAGCGGCAGCTGGAATTATTGGTGAAGTCGCAGTTGTGGAGCCTTCAGCGATATCCTCAAACAGGGGAGAGGACTAGCTGAAACACAGCGATCTTACAAATAAGAACTGGGTAGAAGAACTTGGGTAGAAAAGATAGAAAAAGTATGTGGATGTGTAGAGAGGTTTGTGGAGTAGAGAACTGATTGTGTATAGAGATGTTCAGGGAAGGAATATAAGTAAAGTTTAGTGTACCTGACAAATCGGCTTTTCAAGCAAGATCGCCAGATTTTCATCTTCAGCGAGGCCTTTGCCTTTGCCTTTGCCTTTCTCAGCGCCAGAGGCTGAGGGCTTTGTCTTTGTCTTCTCCCCTGAAGGTTCATTTATCAAGATTCCCTTAAGAGCTTTGATCCTTGGGGCAGGTTTGACGATAAAGAAATCATCGTCATCTTTGTCATCATCATCATCATTCTTTGGAGAAGAAGATGGTTCATCATCAGGGATGTCGACGGCTTCATCATCTTCTGCTTCGGATTCTTCAGCATCTTCTTCGAGTTGCTCCCCCTCAGATACAGAGGCGAGCTTCTCGGTTCCCTCGGGGTTTTCATCTCCCTGAGGTTTTTCAGCGATCAGATCTTCATTCTTCTCTCCCCTGATAGATTCATCATGGGAAAGGTCTTCAGCGCTCTTGTTCAGATCTTCAGCGCTCTTCTCAGCGGTATGTTCAGTGCTCTTCTCCCCCTCTTTCTCATGATGACTGGGGGAGGAATGGGTAGACTCAGCGTTGGTGTTATCTCTGTCTTCTGGGCCAGAGATTTTCACACAACCTTCAAGCTTTGCTATTCTGTCTAATAGGCCAGAAATAGCAGGCGTGATTTTCTTCAGCTCTGTGCGATCCGCCGCTGTGAAAGATTCCAAAATAGGGGCAGGAGCAGGAGTTCTTGCCTTGTTGAGCAGCTCTTCAATCATTGTTTTCATCGAACCAACGTCGGTCTTTACAGAGCCTAAGTCAGTCGTTAGAGTTTGAACATTTGTCTTCACAGCAGACATATCACCTTCTAGTGCTCCAACCGATGTCTTTAGCGTTATTACTTCGCCGGACATGGAGGAAACTGATTGTTTGAGTGAGGTGTAGTCTGGGTAGATGTCAGCGAGCACTTTGGCGAAATCGCTGAGAGTCTTATCAACAATCTTGATGTCGTCTGTGCAAGCCGTCTTCTCCACCACCGTAGTCAGCTTCGTCAGATTCTCTCCAGCGTTTGTTACAGCTGTAGAGTTGTTGGAGAGTGTGGTGGTGAGATCAGTCAGCTTAGTTTCCACGGACTTCAGAGACTCGTTGATGTCTCCCAAATTAGGACCTGTAACACATAAGTACTTGTGAACAAAGGAAAGCTCAGAAGTTTCAGGTTTAGTTACAGTGTATATGGGTTGATTTGTACCTGCAGGAGGATTGACGAAATCGTCAAAGTTGCAGACTCCTGAAAAATGTTCCATATCCTCTTCGAAAGTACGGTGAGGTATGGTGATCTCTGCAGGTCCTGTCTTCATCATTTGTTTAGAAGCGTCAGCGGTGGCTTCTGGAATGATGGCATCTCCAGTGTTAGCTGGAGGAGTGTCCAAAGAAGTGGAGGGAGGAGTGAAGGATAAGATTGGGATTCGGGTACTGAGTTCAGCGTTGGAATCGCTGACAATCACTTCATCAGTCTTTTGAGAGACCGAGGGAGGTTGGGTAGTTTCCAAGTTTCTAACCTCAGCGTTTGGAGACTCTGAAGTCTGGATTAGAGGGATGGCTTGAACGGGTGTGGCAGAGCGTACCACGAAACTTTCCTTCAGCTCTTCAGAATGAGTTGAGGAGTCTTCAGCATGGGATTGCTGGGGTTGCTCCTTGGTTTTCTTGATCCTTTTGGAATCAAGTTGGGTGTGAGAGTGTTTCCTTTTCTTAGAAGGAGAGGATTGTGTGGCCGGGGTATCAGCGATGGGTATTGTCGCTGAAGGAGCCACAGAAACCGGAGAATTTAGAAGAGTGAGAAGAGTAGAGAGACGTACCTCGTTGGCGACATGTTTGAAATCGAGCACCTTAGGGCCAACCTGAGAAAGTTTCAGGTCACCCTCTTCAGGATAGCTGTCCTTCAGGCCATATTGGAAGATGGCGCTGATGAATCTTGGGTAAGGAACCCATGCTGGTCGGTCAGCGGTAGAATCCACGCGTTGTACTAGGTCATCATATATAATAGAGGCCCAGTCAATGTTTAGACCTTTCAGCAGTGCGTATCCCATAGCTTGCGTAGGTTGTGCGGCTTGATCAGAAGAGCCGGACTTCGCTGTCATGCAGCTGATCAGGTGAGCGAAGATGAAATTCATCTCGCTGGGCATTTTGGACTTCTTTATCAGCGTCAGCTTCTTCTCGGGCTTCTTGACCCTTCCAATGTCCCAGATGTAACCCATTGTGTCGAGAAAAGCAATGATGGCATCTTTGTCAGCTTGCTTCTTATGGTCAGGGAATGGAACGAAGGGTTTTTCTTTGGTGGCATTGGGAAAGTTCAGGGCTTTTCGAATGATTGCGGGGGTTATCTTAATTGTGCCATACTCAGTATCGCTGAGTATGCAATCGATGGTTTTGGAGGGGTCTTTGGCGGAGGGTAGCTGAGAGTGTCTGGCAGAGTACCAGAACTGGGATAGTAATAGCTGACTTGCGGGAGGAGTGATGGTCAGGGCTGTTGAAAAGCAGCAGTTTTTCAGGAAATTCACAGCATCATCCAGATGTGTGACTTGCTTTCGAGGAGGAAACTCGAGAAGCGCAGAGAGGTTGTTCACCTTAGTCCAATCTAGTTGATCCAGTTTGAACTTTACCTGAGGGGCTTTGATGATGTCCACTTCCTCAGAGTCAGCGGAGATGGACTCAGCGGTGACATTGATCTTTGAAGATGCCATTTCACTGTATTATCAGTTCAACCAAAGATGTTAACAAATAAGAATTGTCTTAGTATGGAAAGAATTTCCATTAAGATTGTTCGAATTTTGTCCATTTCATTCAGACATAAATGTCTTAATAAAGATTAGGGTTTTTCATGATTTTTGAAATGAAATGTAAAACCCATAAAGTCTTGTATTCCAGTTTCTAAAAGAAAACTGGATACGAAAGAAGAACAAGTTTAAGATTTAGATTTAAAACTTGAAGAACAACCATGAAATGGTTGTGTTCATAAAACCATGAAAGAAATGATTTTATTTTACAAAGTTCTTTTGTTTGATCTTGTTAAAACAAAGAGAAGATCGAAAACAAGTTATACGCATTTGATAATAGATAAGAACATATTAACCTTGATGTTTTGATGAGGAAGATGATGAACAGTTCTTGAGGTTTTTGAGAGCACAAATGCAACAGAGGATTCTTTCTTGCGGAGGAAGAATGTTCGCGTAAAAGACAAATATAAACCAAGAGTTGTTTATATATGGAGTTTTTAGAGAGAGAAAACCTTGAGCGGGAAAAGGTTTTCATCATGACACGGACACGTGTTTGCATTTGATTGAAAGTTTGAACGAAACGTGCAAACGTGTGTCAGAAAGAAATCGTGCCTAGTGTTATTCGTTGCAATGACGTCACAACTGTCCTTTCACATTCTTTTAGGATGTCTCTGAGGTTTTAAAAGCTCAGGGACTCTTTTGAAAAACATGAAGCACTGAATAGAAAATATCAGTGAAGGTTTAAAGAACTTTCAAAATATCGCTGTTAAGGAAGAGATATTCAGCGATGCAATTTATTTTGAAATCTTGCATTTACATGCGATTGTCAGAGAGAAAAAACATACCTGGATATCAGTTTTACCAAGTTTATTCAGAGAGAAGATGATGAAATGAATTATATAAGTTGACTTTATCCCGAAGGCTATACAAAAATGTATAAACGTATCGCTGATCAAATGTGAACCGCTGAAGATTTTACCCTTCAAAGTTCAGCATTCCAAGCTCGCTGATGAGAAAGTTGAATCTTGTCTCATCAAGAGGTTTGGTAAACAAATCAGCTAACTGATAATCAGTTGGGATAAAATGAAGTTCTATATCACCATTCATCACCTGATCTCCGATAAAATGATATCTGATTTCTATGTGTTTCGTCTTTGAGTGTAGCACTGGATTGTTTGCTATAGCGATGGCACTAGTGCTGTCGCAATAGATTGGAATTTTGGAGAGCCGAAGATCATAGTCTAGTAGCTGATTTCTCATCCACAAGACTTGAGAACAACAGCTTCCAGCGGCTACATATTCAGCTTCAGCTGTGGAAGTGAACACTGAGTTTTGCTTCTTACTTGTCCAACTTACCAGCTTTCCACCCAGGAGCTGACATCCTCCTGTGGTGCTTTTCCTATCCATTTTGCAACCTGCAAAATCACTGTCTGAATAGGCGGTTAGATCGAATCCTGAGTCTTTGGGATACCAAAGACCTAGATTCGTTGTACCCTTAAGATATCGAAAGATTCGCTTTACAGCTTTCATATGGGATATCTTAGGTTCAGCTTGATATCGTGCGCACAGACATGTTGCAAACATAATATCGGGTCGGCTAGCTGTAAGATACAATAGTGAGCCGATCATCCCACGGTACAGCGTGACATTGACAGGAACACCCTTTGTGTCCTTATCAATTGTCAGCGGTGGTGCCATAGGGGTTTTCATAGCTGAACTTTCAGTTAAGTCGAATTTCTTCAGCATATCTTTAACATATTTTCCCTGATTAATGAAAGTTCCTTTTTCAGTTTGCTTAATCTGAAGACCAAGGAAATATGTTAGTTCACCCATCATGCTCATTTTATACTCATCTTTCATTCTATCAACGAAACGAGTACAAAGCTCAGGGTTAGTAGAACCAAATATAATGTCATCAACATATATTTGAACTAAAATGATATGACCTTTCACTTTTCTAAAAAATAGAGTTTTGTCAATCTTACCTCTCTCAAATATTTCAATATGGAGATAAGTAGAGAGAGTATCATACCATGCACGAGGAGCTTGCTTTAAGCCATAAAGTGCCTTGTCCAGTTTATAAACATAACCTGGACGCTTAGGATCTGAGAATCCTGGAGGTTGTTCCACATACACTTCTTCATTCAGCTTTCCATTCAGAAACGCTGACTTAACATCCATCTGATGTACAGTGAAGTTTTTGTGTACAGCATATGCTAAGAAAAGACGAATAGATTCGATTCTTGCTACTGGAGCAAAAGTTTCGTCATAATCTATGCCTTCCTCTTGTCTGTATCCCTGAGCAACAAGACGAGCTTTGTTGCGAGTTATAGTACCATGTTCGTCCAACTTGTTTTGATAGACCCATTTAGTGCCTATCACCGTTTTGTCAGTTGGTCTACGAACGAGTTTCCAAACTTTGTTTCTTTCGAATTCAGTCAGCTCTTCTTGCATAGCGCTGACCCAGTTTGGATCTCTGAGGGCATCATCTATTTTCTTTGGTTCAGTTAGAGAAATAAAGTTAACAAATAAACAAATATTACCTGCACTTCTACAAGTCTGAATACCAGCGTTGGGATCACCAAGAATTTGATCGATTAGGTGATTTACAGTCCATCGCTGAGCCGGAGCATACGTCGCTGACTCAGTCTGAACTGGAGAAACTGAAGATGAGGCTTCAGCTACTTCAGGATTATCAGCTAAGAGAGGAATGTTTGCATTTGTCACTTCATTCACTGATTGCTGAGAAATAGACGGATTTTCTGAGACATTTGGATCAACTGCAGGTATAGTGTTTATAGGCACAACTGAGACCCAAGATGTTTCAGCTTCACTATTCTGCATATCTGGAATGATAGTGGGACTATCATCTTCTACTGGATGAGCATGAGGAGTCGGAATATCTTCTGATTCACCAAGATGAGAAAACATCCATTGATTCAGTTCTTCTGTATCAGCGTTCGGTTTAGAGTTCGCTGAACGGGATTCGTCAAACGTGACGTGAATAGTTTCTTCTACAGTTTGTCTTCTACGGTTGAAGACTCTGGAGGCTTTGGAGACTGAGGAGTATCCAAGAAAGATTCCATCATCAGCCTTAGGATCAAACTTTCCAAGGGTATCTCTGTTGTTCAGTATGAAACACTGACATCCAAAGATGTGAAGAAAGCTGATTGAAGGCTTTCTCCCATGAAAGAGTTCATAGGCTGTCTTTTTGAATCTTTTAACTATCAGCGACCTGTGTTGCGTAAAGCAAGCAGTGTTGACAGCTTCTGCCCAAAACTGAGTAGGCAGGTGAGAATCGCTGAGCATTGAACGTGCAGCTTCAATAATTGTTCTATTTCTTCTTTCAGCGACTCCATTTTGTTGCGGTGTTCTCACTGACGAAAAGTTGTGAGAAATACCCTTACTCTCAAGGAAGGAATCAAGAGAACTATTTTTGAATTCAGTTCCATGATCACTCCTTATTGAGCGAACAGTCATATTGTTCAGAGTTTCCATCTTCCGAACAAAGGTGATGAGTTCTTCAGGGGTGTCACTCTTAGAACGGAGAAACATTACCCATGTGTAACGAGAGAATTCATCAACTATGACCAGCGTATATTTCTTTCCAGCGATGGATTGTTTGTTAACGGGGCCAAACAAATCCATATGGAGTAGTTGTAGAGGAGATGACACTGAGGAGACTTGCTTTGACTTGAAGCTTGCCTTGGTCTGCTTCCCTTTTTCACACGCTGAACATAAAGACTCTTTGGCGTATGAATGCTGAGGTAGACCAGTGACTAACTCTTTGGAGGAAAGAGTATTCAGTGTCTTGAAATTTAGATGTGAGAGCCTCTTGTGCCATAGCCAGTTGACATCAGAAGATGCCTTTGAGAAGAAACAGGAGTTCTCAGTGGTTGTTGAGTCCATGTTTATTACATAAACATTTTCCAAACGATAACCGCTGAGAGCTATCTTCTCCTTTTTGTCAGAGACAAAGCATGATTCCTTAGTGAAAATCACTTTGTTATCCATGTCGCAAAGCTGACTGATGCTCAGAAGATTATGCTTCAGCCCTTCAACATATGCGACTCTTCTGAAGGAGGTTGTACCATTTGAAAGTACACCATACCCTCGGGTGTGTCCTTTTCCATTTCCACCGAAAGTCATAGAGGGACCTTTCTCTTCCTTGTATTCAGCGAGCAGGCTTTTCTTACCAGTCATGTGTCTAGAGCATCCGCTATCGAGATACCAGATACCCTTCTTAACCTGCAATACAAAGGAAGATTAGTTTTTCTTAGGTACCCACTTAACCATGTATACACGTTTGTCAGTGGAAGTAGTTTCTTCACAACATTTGAAGATTCAGCTTTGTCTTTCTTCACTTTGGTTAATTTCTTAACCTCAGTGGTAGAATTCACCTTGACCTGATTTGCACCAGGGTTGGTCTTCTTTGCCTTGGGGGCAATCTTCACCTTAGCTATCTTTTCAGCTTTGGTGGCTGTGGGGCACTTACTAGCAATATGATTGGTAAGTCCACAGTGATAACATTTCCTATAACTAAAGGTAGTTCTAGGACAACTTGTATGCTGAGCTTTTAATTTTGAATTAGAAGTGCCAGCACCAAGTAAACTATTGGCTTTAGAAATGGGACGAACATTCAGTTCTTCAGATTTCTTACCAAGGACATCCACTCTGAGTCTAGGAGTAGATCGCTGAATAGATCCAGAGATCAACTTTCTAGATTCAGATGGGTTGGTCACTGAGGCTTTAGAAGCATTCAGCTTTGGTACTAAGGTACCCTTCTGAGGATTTTGATAAATAACAATTCCTTTACCTTTGTCTTTAGAGACAGAGGTAGGTTTTGAATAAACCATTTTCTCCTTACCTTTTGAGGAGGTAGGAGTTTCCTCAGGGATTGGTGTAATGGACGAGGAGCACTGAGATGAAGAAGTGTCAGCGACTGAGGATACGAACGTTCCAAATTTAAGCATTGAACGTTCAGTGGTTGGTTTTGGAGTATCATATTTATAACCCAGACCACGTTTATCACTCAGAGGAATCTGAGCCTTAATTATCTCAGTGATCTTTGTTGAAGAATTACACCATCCTTCAACAGTAGCTTGTTCAGCTTTTAATGCAGCGATAGCTTCTGCTCGTTCGATTTTGACTAGCTGATTTAAATAGACTTGATCTTTAAAATCATCTTCAATTTTAGAAAGCTTTTCTATTTGAAGGTGGCAGTTTTTAAGCTTTTCAGCGAGATCAAGATTTTGGTTTTCAACCACAGTTTTGCCGTTCATGGCTTCGTATAAACTTCTAGTCAAGAGATCGATCTTACGGAGATTATCAGCTTCATCAATATTTGCAATATTGGTAAAGAAAGAAG